>HG995242.1:20000000-20285000 GCA_905332985.1 Mimas tiliae
GTACATAAACAAAAAACTGTGTATATATCATCATCACTCAAGTATTTAGGTTTCTTCACTTCTCTTCCTGATCTTGTACGAAACGGTTCATTATTCTTCTCTTTTTGTTTTACTACATCATGCTCTTCTTGTTTATCATCCTCATCTTTAGAATCTTTTTCAATCCTTGTTTGTCTTCCGTTTTCTACATTCTCCTCTTCTTCTATTAATCTATAGATGTCTTCTTTTCCCTTCTTCTCTTCCTTATAAAATTTAAACTGTGTTTCATCGAAACGTACATCTCTTGACATTATTATTTTGTCATCTACTGGATTCCATAATCTATATCCATTCTTTCCATATCCAACCATTCGCATTTCTTCTGCTCTTTTCTCTAATTTGTCCTTCCTTGGTATTATTACAACCCATGCTTTTAACTCTTAATCTCTCTTCTCCAAAAGTCTCCAAAAACTCTTAATCTTGATAAGTCAGTATATCCATAATATATTCTTTCTGGTATATCATTATGTATTGCCTTAGATGGTGATCGATTCAAACAATATGTTGAACAGTAAATGCTTCTCCCCATAAATGTTTTGGTAATTGTGACTCTGTAATTAAAGTTCGAGCTTTGTTAAATAATGTTCGATTCATCCTTTCAGCTACACCGTTTTGTTGCGGCGAATATGGCCTTGTGTACTCTAAAATTATTCCTCTAAATCGACAAAAATCTTTTAATTTGCTAGCTGTAAATTCACCTCCATTATCACATCTTATTCTCTTCACTGTATTACCTGTGCTATTTTCAAAATATCTTATATGATCCATTATATTTTCAGTTGCTTCAGATTTTGTTTTTAATAAATACACTGTAGTAAAATGAGAATAGTCATCAATAATAGTTTGATAGTACCTGTATCCTTCATTAGTTGCCTGGGTTATTGGTCCCGCGATGTCAGTATGAAGTAATTCTCCTATTTGGTATGATCTAGGTTTATTAACAGGTTGAAAAATTAATCTCGTAGATTTACCTTCCATACATGGTCCGCATGGGGTGTCTCCAACTGGTAGTTTCATGATAGCCAAACTTTTCCTGTTAAGATGTCCTAACCTTTGATGCCACAAACTATTATCATTACTGATTAAACATTTGTTACCATATAATAATTTACAAGACATTACATACAAATTTCCTTGTAAACGACCTTCGATATAGTTATTTTTATCAGAAATAGAAAAATTGTTCTCATTAAACTTTACAATATTTAGATTTTTTGTTAATTTTTTTACTGACAAGAGATTGTGTGACAAACCTTTTACTACTAAAACATGTAATGTAATTTGAATATCGTTATACATCATTTTAAGTTTACCTCTTACACAACCATACATAAGACTTTTATTTGCAACAGTTATTTTTACATCTCTGTCCAGGTGTTGTATTTCTGATAAATATTCTTGATATTGTTCTTGTACTAGATGTTCCGTAGCCCCGGAGTCTACAACGAAAGTTATATTTGGTACCTCTGCTGACAAAATACTTCCTACACCGCTGCAATAAATGACATTTTACTTTGTACCACCGAGTCTTCTTGTTCACTGGAGAGTGAGGCTCTGTAGTTATTCCTGTTAATTTGTTGACCATGTCCTTGTCCTCGTTCATAAATACGTCCACCTTGATAACCTCTTCCTTGATTATTGTAACCTCTTCCTAAATTATTATTATATCCTCTTGTTTGATTATTGTATCCTCTAGTTTGATGATTATATCCTCTTCCTCGATAATTGTATGTTCTGTTTTCAAATTTCTGATAGCATTGTGCTGCTCTATGTCCTTTCTTACCACAGCTGAAACAGGTTACAAATGCTGTTTCTGGAGTATCATTTTCTCTTTTAAAAGTTTTTATTTTAATCTCAGCATCCAACAAACGTGACTTGACAAATTCTAAACTCACATTTTGATCAGTAATCATTGTCTCAATTGCAGTGACAACTTGATCATATTCTATTGGCAGGGATGACAGCAAATGACATACTTTGTCAACATCCTTCAATAACATTCCTGTTGATTCTATCTCACTAATCAACGAATCAAATTTTATAAAAAAATCTTCAATTTTCTCATTACTTTTACATTTTAATGAACTCAACTTTCGCTTTAAATATAACTGATTACATACCGTTTTTCTCTCTAAAATTTCCTCAAGTATTTTAAACATTTCTTTTGCTGTTGTTGCCTTTTTTATAATATCTAAGTATTTGTCACTTATGCATTGAACTAAGATTGACCTCGCTTTGGCGTCATCTTTAATAAATTCTTTCGATTTTTCAACAGTATCTTGTGTAATGACATAGCTTAAATCTCTTTCTTCTAGTAATAGCTTTATTCTAAATTTCCAATTTGAAAAATTTACGCCATCTGATAATTGCGGATATAATTTTTTCGAACATGACAAAGAACACGCCATTTTTATCCCAAAATATTAATCTCGTTTTTGTTGCATAATCTTCATATAGTTTCTTTAGGTAACCTTCTGTTGGAGAATCCTTCAATACTGCATTCTAATATAATCGTTCTTTAAATAAACACTGATACATATTTTATTCTGTTTTATTATTTGCAGTAAGTACTTAATCAAACACAACCATATTTTCTTAATGTCATAGAGCAGAGAGACAGTTTTACTTTTAAACCGAGTTGCACCTCTTTACATAATATTCAATAAGGCCAAATTTTTTGTAAACCTAAATAAATATCTATGTCTAAGCAAATTAAGTAACTGGCGCCGCCACCGCTGCCAAAAGCTTGTCACACTATCTCCTCCGAAACCTCTGGGGGTATGGGGTCGAGATCGATACCAATCGATGCAGAATAATGTGGGAAAGAAAATAAGATATGTCTTATACTCAGACTCTAAGTTTTTTTTATTTTATGTTTTGTGGAAAAACATGGGCAAAGCCCCTAGTGATGTACAAAAATCTTTCTTAATATTTTGATGTATATGACAAACTTTGTAGTCTAAAATGGAAACAGCTAGAGGAGGCCTTTGCCAAGCGGCATGCTGAATTTAGAGATATACTTTAACATACAAACTAACAGAAAACAATTCAGAAAAATAAGGGCTTTTATTATTATATATATGACAAACTTTACAAAATCTTTATGTACCTTGTTATTGACATTGTTTTAATCATGTGTGCGAGGTTAACAATAAAATGTAGTGTATACAAAACTAATCCTACCCAATGTTCCTTTATACAAGTACCTATCTAACTCATAATGGGTCTTACTTTTGAACATTACTTAAGTATTCATTAGTTAAACAAACTCTTATCTTTATCTGTCAACATTATGTGGCTAGAAACAGACAAAACCAGTGTTTCAACTAATCAGTGCTTAAAGGTTTATAAGTAAGGGCCTATATTATTAAGACAAAATAAACTCATGCTCGTATACTTGGAAAGATAGATGCATGATGTTATATACATGATAGACCCAGATGTGTTTTTGGCTTCATAAAACTACACATTTTTGTTTTACCGAGATATACTATACATTATGCAATTGAATAACACAGTGATTGTGATTAGGAAAATAAATAGCCAATTCATATTCACCACCAGCTTTTGCTCGCGGCTCCGCCCGCTTGAATGTCAGTTTTCAAGATAAAAAAGTACCTAAGTAGCCTAAGTTACTCCTTATTACATCAGCGATCTGCCAGTGAAAGTCCTGTCAAAATAGGTCCAGCCGTTCCAGAGATTAGCTGGAATAAACAGACAAACAAAAAAACAAAAGTTATTTTGGCATATAAACATTCATATGCATGTAGTAAAAAGTGGTTATTTTAATATTACAAACAGACACTTCAATTTTATTTATTTGTATAGATGTATATGAATGTATGAATAATATTTAAAGGCTCTGAAGTTTGTCACTTTACCCACCTGCTAGGCGCCCTGTCAGTCCTGTGACAGTCTAGTCTGTGTAAACAAGAGCCTTGATGCCAGTTGTGATCTCTTCAGATTTCAAATTGTAACTCTAAATATTGTAACTCTTTCCAGTTGGGAATGTGACATATGTGGTCTGCAAGGAGACAGCGGTGGAGCTGAAGCTGAGATGGAACATAAGCTTAAAGAGCATGCCTTGAATGATAATACTGTGCTCAGAGACGTTAAGACTGAGGACTCTGCTGATGGGTTAGTATTGATTATTTTTATTGGAGAAGCCAGCAAACAAGCCAGAGGACAATTTAATGATGAATACATACGCACTCACGCCTGTAATCGCCGAAGGGGTAGGCAAAGGTGTAACTAGTACACCCACATTTCTCCGAGCGCATCTCCGTCCCTTATGTGATAGGGGGCGAGGCTATCGCCATACCGGGCACAAATTCCAGACTCCGGGCTGATACTGAGCATTTCGTAATGGAAAAACCCAATACCACTTTACCCGACCCGGGGATCGAACCCGATACCCCAGCGCTGGCCGCAATCGCAACGCGTACGCACTACAACTGCGCCACCGAGGCAGTCTGGAATACTATTGTAAATATTGTGATGGACTGGCGATTTAGGACACCAGAAATCTCACTCACAGTATTAAACGTAAAAACAAGCTGCCAAATTCACATTGGTTTTCTGTGACACAGTGGTACTATATCAGTTGAGCCGACACTCATGCAGTAGACAAAACTTTTTACTGTTTGGCTTGCCGTTTCTTTGTTATTTTTCTGAGAATACCTTAATACTAAAGCGGCTTTAAGGGATATTGGAGCCAATGGGATAAATGTCTGAAGTCTTGGTTAACAAGCGCAATACAGTACTTTGTTAGTAAAAGTTTTGGATTTTTTTATAGCAGAGGCTGACTTAAGAGTAAGTGGGTTGCTATAGTAAGAACACCTATAATACTAGAAGAAGCAGGGATGTTGTCTACCTTAAAGGAAAGGGATATTGAAGCAGGAGTATTGGGGCCTCTGAATATCTGACTTACCATGCAAAACTCAATAGTAAACTGATACTTCACGTTGGTTTTCTGTGAGACAATGGTATCCCGGTCAAGCTGACAGCCCATATTGTTTTGTCATTTACGCTTGCCATAATTAATTATGTGGCAACATTGAAAACTTATGTGCAAATAGTCTAATATTTATTTCCTATTTTATAATTATTTATTATGTCTATACATTATTAATAGCTGTTGCCCGCGGCTCCGCCCGCGTGAGTGCCTATTTCCAGGATTAAAATAGCCTAGTGGGCGCCCCCGGTGAGAAACGCGCTTGACAAAAATACTAATGTCGGTATTAAAAAATTGGGGTTGATCGTAGAGGGTTGAAAATGTAGGGTTGTATGTATTTTTTAATGCTGTATCATAAAAAAAACTAAAAAATATGTCTAAAAAATAAAAACCACCCTTAACATTTACGGGGATGAAAAATAGATGTTGGCCAATTCTCAGACCTACCCGATATGCACACAAAATTTCATACAAATCGGTCCAGCCGTTTCGGAGGAGTATGGGAACGAACATTGTGACACGAGAATTTTATATATAAGATTATTAGCTGATTATTATTTTGGCAGCCCATTTAAGCTATAGATAAAATTGTTCAGCATGGCTTGACCACTTACGAAAAACATAACTACTTACTGCCTCGGTGGCGCAGTTGTAATGCGTACGCGTTACGACTGATGCTCACGCTGAGGTCTCGGGTTCGATCCCCGGGTCGGGTAAAAGTGATACTGGGTTTTTCTATTACGAAAAGTTCAGTATCAGCCCGGAGTCTGGAATTTGTGGCCGGTATGGCGATAGGCTCGCCCCCTATCACATCAAGGGACGGAGATACGTTCGGCGAAAAGTGGGTGTACTGGTTACACCTTCGGGGATTACAGGCGTGAGTGCATATGTATATGTATATGTATATATAACTACTTATAATGGGCAGGTGTGATACTTATCATCAGACGATGGATCTGCTTGTCCCATTCAGTGGTATAAAAAGCTTCCAATAGTTTTAATTTGCAGGTCCCAAAGCCCGTACAACGGTTTCGAGACATGTTTGCAGATAGGATTCGAAAGTCTAGACACAGAGTCCAGTTTGTTGGAGCCTATTCATGAGAAGAAGAGGAAAGTGTCTGATCAGAGGAAGAATAAGTTAATGCCCGCTCAGAAAATGAAGAAGCCCAAGGTTATGCATCAGTGTGATCAGTGCAGTGCGCGGTATACATCAGAAAGTAAGTTTCAAAATACATATGCAGTACATACTGTTTGCTTAACTACAATGTGGTCTTCTCTGACCTGCTAAACGGATTTTATCGCGGTTTAATTTTATTTTAGTTCCGAAGTTTCGAAAGCTTTTCAGCCTTCGTGATCACGGCAGAGACTTCGGGACGAAACGTCGGGACTAAAATAAAAAAAATTAAACCGCGATTTTTTTTTTATTTTTATAAATACACCCAACAGTCACACACATAGTCCGGACCCCACACTAGGTAAACCTGTATCGTGGGTATCAGGAACTACGAGGGACTTGCGGTCCCACAACACCCAGACCCGAGACAAATATTTGTGAATCAGACAAACATTTGTTTAGGTGCGGGAATCGAACCCACGACCTCACGCTTCGCAACTGGCTACTCGCTCGCTGCGCCACGGAGGCTGTCTCCGTGATATCCGTATAAACTAGTTTTATTTTAATAATAAATAATTATTTGTGCATGTTGCAGTTCGTTTGGAGCAGCATAAGCAGAAGCACGACGGTTCGAAGCCGCCATACATCTGTGAGATCTGCGGTGCACACTACAAGCACAAGCGTGCCTGCGACATACACATCGCCATGCACAAAGGTATGTCTAGGAAGGGGTAGGCAGAGGTGTACCAGTACACCCATATTTCACCGAGCGTATCTCCGTCCCATGATGTGATAGGGGGCGAGCCTATCGCCAAGGTATAAGCTGGCAAACGGGGCCACCTGATGGTAAGTGATCTCCACCGCCCATGTAGGCCTACAATACCAAAAGAATTATGGGTGCGTTGCCGACCTTAAAGGAAAGGGATAATTAAGGGATTTGGAAGGGGAGGGGATTTGGGCCTTCGGATAACGCAGCAGCAAGCTGCTACTTTACGTCAGTTTTCTGTGAGACAGTGGTAACCACCCGGACGAGCCGGCCCATACATGTAGACACAAGTGTCGTGACTCTACCACTCAAATTTGACTTGATATCTGAATATAAGTTGTGTTGTTTGTTCAGGTATAAGTGATTGGAAGTGTGAGGAGTGCAACAAACTGTTTCCTTCTAAGAACGCTTTACAGAGGCATAACAACATTCACACCGGCAAACTCAATTATCAGGTAATATTTATTACTATATTTTATTCTATCAACTGTTTTGTTAATTCAACATTTTGGAAATGTTATAAGACAGCCTCCGTGGCGCAGCGGGCGAGTAGCTCGCTGCGAAGCGAGAGGCCGTGGGTTCGATTCCCGCACTGAGACAAATGTTTGTGTGATTTGTTTCGGGTCTGGGTGTTGTGGGACCGCAAGTCCCTCGTAGTTCCTGATACCCACGATACAGGTTTACCTAGTGTGGGGTCAGGACTATGTGTGTGACTATTGGGTGTGTTGGGTGTGTATGTATGTGTTATTCATGGTTTTTTAGTAGTGTTATAATTTTGTTCACAATGTAAACCAAATTATTGTTAAAATTCTTATTATTACGTACCAATAATAACTATTAAATGAATGAAGACAATTATTACGTATGAATTGAATATACTAAGTACAGCGACACTACAGCGAAGAGCAGCTGACTGTATCTTCCTGGCTCGGGTAAACTCGGCGGTCCCGAGTTCACCCCATCGAGCCTTTTATCTCAGAGCGTGACGGATCAGCCTAACTTACTACCTACGGAAAAATCTGTGTGCGGTGTGCCAAAATAAGTTTTTACTTCAAAATGTATTCTATTTGTTGTATTTATCTATGCAAACATGATATTGTCTGAGAAATAAAAAATAGGTCGCTTAATTTAGCGTTTTATTTAGTAGTATTATGTTTGTAATCACTGGTAAGACAAGCTGTCTTAGTTTTCGGAATCGTTGCTCTTATAAATCTTTGGTAATAATATTATGCTATGTTTTTGTCATTCGAGTGAGATGGGGACAATTGATTTTCATAATGTGTGACATACATTTAAAATAAAGAAATTAAAAAAAAAATCCTTAACGGTAGGCAGCGGCTTGGTTGTGCTCTGGCATTGTTGAGGTTTATGGGTGGCGGTAACTACTTGCAATCAGGTGGGCCGCCTGCTCGTCTGTATCTGTCTAATAAATAAAAAAAAACATGTGGGGCAGTCTTTGGGGACTGCCGATAGAAGTGAAACTTTTTTTCACATTATAGACATTTAACTAAAAAAATTTGAAGTAATATTGCATTAAACACTAACAAAAACAAACTGTAGAGGAACGGGTGCTAAATGTTCCTCCGGCGAAGGGGAGATGTTCAGTCAGGCGGATGTTGTACCTGACGGCCGCGCGCACCGCACAATGCAACATTAACCAGGTCCTGAATCGCGCTAGCAAAGTTTGCGTGACGATTAGTATATATACAAGTTCCGAACATCAACCATCGGAGGGGCCGCGGCCGGTCAGGTACAACATCTACCTGACTGAAGATCTCCCCTTCGCCGGAGGAACATTTAGCACCCGTTCCTCTACAAAACAAAATAGCGTGCGAACTATAGACGCCGCCATATTGGCCTTGGCTGCTCTGGCGAGCGCCTTTCACTTTATCCCTACTCCGCGGCCGACCGTCACGCGACATGCAACACACAGGCCAAATTTTTTGAGACGATCTAATAAAAGGTTCACTTTAAAAAGTTTCACTTTAAAATAGCAAACAATTTTTAATTTGATAAATTTGAATTAAAAATAGTGTTAGAAAAAAAAATGGCGCGTAACGGAAAAATGTTACCCAGAAATTAAAGATGGCCCGTAACAGAAAAACGTTACACTATAAAATTTCTCCCATACGCCGATAAAGAAGTTTCACTTCAAAAAATATACATTTGCAGTGCGACCTGTGCGGCAAGTCATTCATCCACACATCATCGTTCAAGATGCACAAACTGTCTCACTCTGGCGTGAAGCCGCACGCGTGCGACGTGTGCGGTCTCGCTCTCATGACGCGCTCGCATCTCAAGCGGCACAAGCGCATACACAGCGGCGAGAAGCGGCACGAGTGCGCCGTCTGCGGGAAACGGTTCTCGGAGCGGTACAACCTGGCGGCGCACAGCAAGGCGCATGCGCCGGATGTTGCTGTCGCGGGTGCGGGTGCGGGTGCGGGTGGGAGGGAGAGGCGCCGACTGTTCCGCTGCGGGTTCTGCCCGGAGCGGTTCGAGCGGCGCTACATGCTGGAGCGGCACACGGCGCTGACGCACGGCCGCACGCTGGAGCGGCCGCCGCCCACGCCGCGCAACACTATGAGCAAGCTGCTGAAGGCGCAGGCGCTGGCTCGTACTCCCCACGCTCCTCACACTCCTCACACGGCGACACGTGACCTCGAGCCCAAACCCGACCGCAGTCCGTCGTCAGTGAGTCCTCACTCGGTCACGCCGGTCACCCCGGTCACGCCACACACCCCGGTCACGCCGCACAAACTCATCGCACATCTATGTAAGTATTTCATTTGTTTACGCAATACACTTGTATTATATTATCTTAAATATTCAAAGACCGAATGAGAATCTTAGTACTCAAATGAGTCAAATCCCAGTTGGAACAAACACAATATTTCGTTTAAAACCTCTATTTAACAAACCATACAACCTTTGCCCGGAGTTGAACTTTTGGATCGATATGCTCGGCATCCATCACATTATGGGACGGTAATAATCTGAGTCAACAATTTGCATACTTACACTCTGCTTACAGGTCTAAACTTATGTTATTATTTCTTATATAAGGTTAGTCGGAAAAGGTGTACTAAGCCGAAAGGACGTAAAAGTACCGGTAATTCTTAACAACTTTTGTATCTACAACTTTTTCAATAAATCCTAGTTTCAGAGATATTGCTGTTTAAAGATTTTATAAAAATAACGCTAACTACACTACGATTAGCTGTGTGTTCATTTAAAGTGGGCGCGGCGTGCGGTGTGGTTCCTTTGTATTTTGCCGCCAAGTCATGACATTAAAATCGCTCTACAGGTTTGTGTATTTATAAAATGAAAAAGTAATTATTTATTTATATATGGAACATTAAAAAAATGTCATGAGATATACATAGTAGAAATCAGTGATACTTTAACTTAACCACGGCTTAGTATACCCCTTCTGACTAACCTTGTATATTAGCAACTTTGTTTAATATGAGTAATTGTATGTTATTTCAGCTTCGTCAACATCTATAATAACTTCATCGTCATGGTCGGGCGCGTACGCGGCGGAGTTCGGTCTGAGGCCTGAGTTCCCTCACTGACTGAACCCACTCACATCTAGTTCAAATACAACCTCACTCCTCCTCCTCCTACTCCTCCTCCACCTCCTCCTCCACCTCCTCCTCCACCTCCTCCTTCTCCACCTCCTCCTTCTCGGGAATCGAACCCGACCACACGACGAACTGACTTCATTATACCACGTTATCAGAGGGCCAATTCTCGTAATTTTAATTGTTCAAAATATCATTCCGATCTAATCTCAGCGACAAGAAAGTTGCAAATGGTATTCTGCTAAACCAATATTCAAGAACTTAGAACGCAATGATATCGAAAGTAGAATACAAGTTGACTGAACCAAAACGGCATTCTGGTAACAATTTTGACACTTAACTATATAAAATGCATTTCGTCTATAGACAAACGTCAAAATATTAATTGAGAACGAAATGTGACTGAAGGTGAAGCAGTGTTGCCAAGTGCACTGTAATTACAGCAGATCTGCCGTATTTTCATGCCATCTACTGGACACCGTATTTTTATAAATACCGTATATGGAGACACAGTATTTTTTTACAGTCAAAATTTCGTATTATTATTGTATACTACTAGACAGGTTATTTAGAAGTAAAACTGCGTCACATAACGCGGGAGTTTGACAGTTCACAAACAGGGAGCGCAATAGGGGTTCTAATTGAGAGTAAGCGAGATGATAATATTGAGTTACGGTCAATTGACTGCAACTTAGTAATACAACTAATTTACTATACTACAATTTAATTAATTTATTAAACTACAATTTCTATGTACCGCGCAGCTTGTCTAGTAGTATACATAAAACTCTTTGATTAAACACATTAAAAAAACTAAACCGATATCATCATCATCGCAGCCATCCATTTCTGCAGCGATCGATATATACAAATAAAATCTTAAGTTAGTTTAGGATATAAAGTTTAAAATAAATTTATATTTTACTTAATAATTTAATTATTTCCTTTTTGGTACGACATTTTATTGCACTGTAAAATACACTGTATTTTTTCCCATCAAGCACTGTATTTTTGGCGCAAATACCGTATTTTAATATGGACACCACGGTATTTTCAAAAATCTGACTTGGCAACAATGAGGTGAAGTGACTGTGAGTTAACTGCTCATAAATTCTTAACTTTATTCTCTTTTACTGCAAGCAACTAAAAGTAGTCAAAATTGTTCGACTTTGTGTACTCGTTATTTCAGTAAAGTATTAGAAATGAGTTTACAGCCTATGTTACTCAGTGATATTGTAGCTTTTTAACGGCCAAATTATTTTTGAAATCGGCCCAGTAGTTTTTTAGTTTATTTGTTACATACAAAATTACAAAAAAATCTTTCTTCTCTAGAATATTTGTGTTAATCTACACTAATTATGAGACCAATCGCACTGTCAAAATTCCCGCCAAAACTCTCGCACAATTCATAATTATTATAAATATGTCCTCAGCAGTGTTGCAAAACCGTAATTCGGTAGAATCTCAAATTTCAATAAATTAATCGCGATTGTGGTTATTTCCGGAAAGGACTGCCTCAGTGGTGCTGTTGTGCCGTTTTCCTTCAGTTATGCCATGGAATAGATAAATTAATTAAATAAATAAAATACATGGAATTAGTCAAATCAATTAATTAAAAAATCATAACCTCCAGTTACGTCATTTTTTAATCACTGAAATTAGTCATATTGTGGGTATTTTATTGTGAGTTGGTAACATTGATTTTGTCGCTTTGGTCATTTTTAATTTCTACAATTTAGTCTATGGCAGCTGATACGTAAAATTCGGTAAAATACTTGTCATTGGCGAAATGCATAATAATGCGAAGCCATAATTTCAACAAAAGAAAGACATTGAAAGTTGATCGAATTGACAGTTTAAATGCAATTTAACTGAGATGATATCGAATTTTTAAAGGAGCAGAATGCCATATTTTTAATTAATTCAAAATGTAATCTCAGTTCGGTTAAAATTCCTTCGCAGTGTCAGTTAAAATAGCAGAATTGGCCCTCTGATAAACATACAGTGTAAACTTTACATTAAATGTTATTATTTGCACTTGATTTTATACATCGTTACGTTATGTCGCAGGGATTTGTTTAAAACTGAATTTTGTTTTTTTTTATATTTGATTAATTCCCGGAAAATCGATTAACTCTATCAATCAACTTAAATCGATTAATCAACTCGGTTTTGTATAACTTCGAAATGTCATTTTAATAATATTTTAAGCCAAACAAACACACAACAAACGAGTTAAATATTAATATACGCCGGAAATTTATCGCATCTCTTAGATATTTGAGGAAATGTCAGTTTTAATCTTTCCCCTTCCACACACAAATGAAATAATATTCCGTTGTTGGAATAGTTGTTCTTCCAAAAGCAATAAAATAGTGAATTATACATCACCCCTAGTTAGTTAACCGACTGTTACGAACAAAGTACAGTATATGTACAGTAACTCATATAGAATGTTGCATTTTATCATAGGCAATACGAAATTATTGTGAATATGATTTTAACGGCACACCGCCGGAGTATGTTACATAATATTGTTATATGTAAGTGTAAAGTAATATTTAGTTATAGATAGAGAAGTGGCACTATAATGCCTGGAATACACATGCAAAGTGCAAGCATGATAGTTTCAACTGGAACTAATAATTGGTTAGCGTTAAAAAAACACAAATAAAATTAACTGCGGTCCGTGCGCTCTTCTCATTTTATTACTTTTTTTTAGCTGTTATTGTCATTACACATTATCCAGCCAGTGTCCTGTCACTCAAAAGAAAAAGGAAGAAAAAAATATATTTTAGGATCCAATTCCCAACTTGATTGAGATTTTCTATTTATTGTTTGGATTTTTAGGAAATTACCGAAACTTATAATCTAGAGTGGATCTCAAACTTTTCAATCTACGTAACACTTAATAAATGCCTTTCATTTTATGGAACCCATTAAATGATCATTACTTTACATGAAACGAGCAAATAAATCAGAAACATTTAGTTCGTGCGTGAGTTCATCATAGTCGGATATTTTGTGAATCCAATTAGATATTTGCCGCAAGTCAGTGACAAATGTAACTAATTTGCGGAACCCTAGTGACTTTCCCACGGATCCCACTTTAGGAATCGCTGATCTAGTAACTCAACGCGTACGAATTAAATAAACTATCATGCTTTTCATTACCATGTGTATTCGAGGCTTAACGTTATTCGTATTGTAAAAACATATTTTTGTACTAAACGCTGAACATCGCACCGAGAACTATATAATTATTTGTTCGATACGATCACACGACACGCCGCTGCGTCGGCGACATCACGTATTTTACTTTAAAACATGTATTATATTTTAAAAATGAATTATATAACCTATATGCTTTTTATTTCACCTTTGTCCATTTCTTTTTAAAAGACTAATTTGATTTACACACACTGCGATAAAACTTAAGAGTGTTTTGAACCTTGCTGATGTGTTGCATAAATAATTTGTTGAATGTTATTGCATTATAAAAACCTCTTTATTTTTCGAGCCAAATTACTCTTAATATATCTTTTACAACTAATTACTCTTAATATATCTTTTCACATTCACTTACATATTCAAACAATTAATTACATCTCGAATTTTATTTTTTAGTTTTATTTTGATGCTATTTTATCAATAGATGGCGACATGTAAAGGTAAATATTTACAAAATAAAATTTTCTTTCGATACCGAATTGTATGATGATATCTTTTAGGTTTTTTTTATTATCTTAGGTTTTGTTTTCGGGGTTTATCTGAATAATTAATAATTTATTACCAATTAACTAAAATAAAAATCTGTATATAGCGCCCTCTTGTAGCACCATGTATTACCAATGACGATATTGTCACAAATCAGCTGATAAGTCGTGACAGACAACTCTCGTAGAGAGTTTAATAATACGTAGTATCTCTAAGTAGTCTGTGGTTTAATATTCTTTGCAGACAACTGACATGTTAAAGTTGTTGTCAAATGTCAATTGTGGACATAAAAATCGCAAGTTGTTTAAAATTATTATCACCGGGCATCTCGCGTCTGAGTGGTTTTACTCTTCAATCTTGTCGTGTATTTGCCTCACTTGATGTTGGCGGAATTGTCCATAAGGACAGAGCCATAATTTTAAAAATAATCATAATTAAAATTATTATCAGCAATTTCCAGATATAAAATTTTCTGAAATTTTAGTCACCATGAATGAAAAATATAAAGGAAATGAGGTTATTGTTCGCCAAGCCAGGAGAGAAGATATGAAGGCCGTCGCCGATATGATACAGGTTGTATTTACTTTGTTATCAATATTATCTCTAGCTCTATTTATCTGCAATAGATCTTTACTACAATATTCTTTGAATATATTCTAATAGCCATGCGTAAAGTGCATTAGAACACTATACGATACCTACTTAACAACTAGTCTTCCCAATACCATAATACCTTATCAGGTCGGCAACGCGTCTATGACTCTTCAAGTAATGTAGATATTCATGGGTGGTGGATATCACTTACCATCAGGTGACCCGTATGCTCATTTGCAGGCCACTGTTGTAAAAAAAAAAAACGATATTTTTATTTAGTACCTACAATGATTTCATCAACTGTGAACTGACATGCACAAAGGGGTATAAACGAGACGCAGACTCCGCACTCTTATATTCAGATATTGCGAACGGAGTGCATGGTCCAGTGCTGAATCAAGATGGAGGTATCTCTGCATGTTTCTCAGGGTTCAGGCTTTACTCACGGCAAACCTTGCTAATAATCCATCCTAAAACTAGCCTCAAGAACATACTGCTGGCTGCATAAACATTAGCTAACAGAATGGTGTCTCATCAGATATTTATTGCTATAGACAATAACACACATTTATTGTGTCTAAACATCAAATATACACATAGCAAGATGTGTATAAATTATTTGAATTAGGTATAATGAATTCGATAATCATCATGCCATCTGCAGTCATTCATTCATTTAGTTAATTTTGATTGTTATGTTACAGGAGCTTGCCGATTTTGAGAAGATGTCTGATGGACCAAAGTTGTCTGTTAAAGGTAAATTATTTTTAAAACTTACCTTAAGATCATGCTATTTTGGTTTATAATCTTCTGTTAACATACTTGCCATAATGCCATATACAGTTGGAGAAGTTTGAAATAGTTGAATGTAAATTAATTAATATTGATGCAACTCTACATATATTTTTTTACAGACTTTCAGATATGTCTATGTACTGCTTCTCACCAGTGTCACTGTTGTTCAAGTGGTATAGTATAGTGGAATTAGAACCACATAGAGAAAAAGAAAGAAACATTCAGTGTATATATACAATTTTTTAATAGCATAGACTGTTAACAATCTAGTAGGTTATCTGATGGTAAGTGATCTCCACCACCCATGTAGACCCACAACACCAAAATAATCATGGGCGCTTTGCCGACCTTAAAGGAAAGGGATAATTAAGGGATTAGGAAGGTGAGGGGAGTTCATATCATAGTAGTGGATATCTCAGTCACCGTACCACACGCAGCAACTACTTTACGTTGTTTTTTTGTGAGATTGTGGTAACGACCCAGTCGAACTTGCCCATGCATGCTGTTAACAAATCTGTATACAGCGTGCTTCTATCACTCATAAAATATATGAATAGGCGATCATAAATTCCTTCCAGTGGAGTATTAACATCTAAAGACCCAATTTGGAAAATCTAATGACTCAATTCTCTAAATTAAAAATGTATCATCAAAGTAAGTGTAAAGTTATTTTACCATAAAGTCAATCCATTTCCTATTTCAGACCTCGAACATGATGGTTTTGAGCGGCAACCCCCAGCATTCAGATGTAAAGTGGCAGAAATACAGAGTGCTAGCAACCCTGTGGTGGGTTATGCTATATACTTCCCTACTTACTCTACTTGGGAGGGACCCGCCATGATGCTGGAGGATCTGTGCGTGCGAGCTGATCACAGGCGGCGTGGTGTTGGAAGCATGTTGTTCCAGGCTGTGGCACAGGTATATGCAATGATGCATAATAATATTCAACAAAGTGGTAGGTCCCTCGTATGCGAGAGGCCGGCTGGGTTGGTACCACCGCTTTGTCTATTTTTGCCGCCAAGCAACAGTGTATAAGCACTGTTGTGTTCCGGTTTGAAGCCAGTGAAATTGCTGGGCATTATGAGACTTAACACCTTTTGTTTTGGGGTGACGAGCGCAGTCTAGTGTCATGCAGTGCTTTGTTGTTTAAAGTTCTGTGTGGCTTACCATCAAGCGAGCCACCTGCTCGTCTCGTCATTCAAGCTAATAAAAAAAATATATTCTGATATGGCAAAGTGACTACAATGAGTCTGATATTAAGTACGATACAGTTCTAATATTATAATGTCAACTGTCAAGAGACATTGCTTCCTGACCTGCTTCCTGACCATTGTCAGCAGAATTCAGCTGAAGTATGCTTGCCTGCCATTAAGCCCGGATAATGCCAGGCAGAAAGAAACAAAGAACACAAGTACATAAATAAATTAATACACCCAACAGTCACACACATAGTCCTGACCCCACACTAGGTAAACCTGTATCGTGGGTATCAGGAAATACGAGAGACTTGCGGTCCCACAACATCCAGACGCGAAACATTTTTCTCGGTGTGGGAATCGAACCCACGGCCTCTATCTTCGCAGCCGACTACACGGCCACTGTGCCACGGAGGGTGTCACGGTTTGTTTTTTTTTTTATGGCATTAGCTGGCTAACGGGCAAGTGGTCCACCTGATGGTAAATGATCACCACCGCCTATGTAGGTACGCCCACAATACCAAAAGAATCATGGCTGCGTTGCCGACCTTAATGGAAAGGGATTGGGAAGGGGAAAGCTTTGGGATTCCGGATATCTCACTCACCGTACGAAACGCAGCAGCACGCTGCTACTTTACGCCGGTTTTCTGTGAGACAGTGGTAATGACCCGGACGAGCCGGCCCATACATGCTGTAGACAAGTGTCTACAGCGTGGCTCTACCACTCAATGTTAAAAAAATTATTTGTTTCATAGGAAGCATGGTCGTCAGGTTGCCGCCGTCTAGATTTCCACGTACTGGAATGGAACCCGGCGCGTAGTTTCTACTCGAGAGTAGGCGCGGACAACCTGACCGCTACTGAACAATGGTGTTATTACAGACTCGCGGGGGATCCACTCAAAGCACTCGCGGAACGAGTAGTACCATAGCAGAGTACATATGACATACGCACTCATGCCTCGGTGGCGCAGTTGTAAGGCGTACGCGTTACGATTGAGGCCAACGCTGAGGTCTCGGGTTCGATCCCCGGGTCGAGTAAAGTGGTGTTGGGTTTTTCTATTACGAAATACTCAGTATCAGCCCGGAGTCTGGAATTTGTGCCCGGTATGGTTATAAGCTCGCCCCATATCAAATCGTGGGACGGAGAAACGCTCGGCGAAATGTGAGTGTACTGGTTACACCTCTGCCTACCCCTTCGGCGATTACAGGCGTGAGTGCGTATGTATTTTTATAGCTTAAGTCGGCCAACGAGCTAGTAAAATATTTTGTGTAAATCTGGTTATACAGATTATTTCTAGTCGCGAATTCCCTGTAATATTGCATCTTGTAGGTATTTTTTTATTCTCTGTAACCTTCTATAAAACGTATAAAAAGTTTATTTAATGTTATTAAAAAAGAAACGGTCTTTTGTGCTTGCTTATGTATTTAGAATCATCTGTTACACTTTTGTACATACTTTAAGCATAATGGTGGCGATACGTTTTCTTTATCAATAACTCTAGTTAAATTCAATCATCAATAATAAGAGGGGACATTATATTTTGTAATAATTTTAAAATAAAGAGGAGGTACATATTTCGAGTGTATATTTTTGATAAAGAATACGATATCGCGTTACATTATCAATGAAATGTGATTTAGTGCAGGGTTTAATACATTTCCAATAGTTCTATAGATATTGTTTTATTATCTAATATTTACATTTTATTGTAATATAAATGCCGTTTATTCGAACTTAGTATCTAGCTCACATTACGTAGGTACTTCACTTGAAAAGCTGGAGAATGCATCATTACGAATTTTTTTAAAAGTATTTGGGCCTCAATTCTGTAACAATTATTTAGATATCATGCACAAGTCTTATCGCACACAATCTATAAATAAATGGAAATATAGTAATATCTCTAATATAACGTACTCTTATGTAATTATGAAATAAACGATTTCTTGCTCCGAAATCATACGGATCAATGTGGATTTAAATGTACATAAAGAATTGAGGCCCTGGTGGTAATATCAGTCATGTGTACATATATTACTAAATAAAACCCTTTTTAAATACAGTGGGTCACAGATTCTCAAACATTTTATGGCCCATACAAAAAATTGAGGTGTCATCAGCCGGACCTCTTATGCATAAATTCAACGAAACATATGGGTAAATAAATTAACCAACCCTAGTAGGGAATCATTAAGACCACGCCCCTTTTTGTATTTAATGAACACGTTGAATATTGCTTACAAAAATATAGTTGCAAGAAACCCAGCCTTATACTGCACAGTTATGTTTTATCTCTGTCCAGCCTATGACAATGTGAATACTGTAGACATTTAAAACTAAGTACACTTATTAACTATATATACAGGATTGTTGCTCCCAACGCTTCATTAAAGCAGGCCAATTCTCGTAATTTTAAATGTTCAAAATATCATTCCGATCTAGTCTCAGCGTCAAGAAAGTTGCAAATGGCGTTCTCTTAAACCAATAATCAACGTCAAATGCACCTAGCATTAGTAGTAGCATTATACCGTTTTGGCTTCAGTCAACTTTTATTCTATATTCAATCTCATTACGATCTATGTTCACATTTGACGTTGATTATTGGTTTAAGAGAATGCCATTTGCAACTTTCTTGACGCTGAGACTAGATCGGAATGATATTTTGAACATTTAAAATTTCGAGAAAAATTGGCCTCCAGATCACGTCACACGATGTAGGAACTGTGCGATACAATGAAACGATGGAGCGATATTTGTACACCATACTGACTATTGAGATTCCATTATATACTAAATATATCAAACATCTGTCCTTTCATAGGACTAAAGACGTTAGTACGACGACATAAATTATGTATTTCGGCAATGTTCGGTTTTTACGAATTAGTACGAATATGCAAATAATGTTTGGCCGTCTTGTTCCGGTCAGTTACCTAACAGAGAAATAAGCATAAGTCATACATATTGTAATGCAGTAGGACATCGTCATATGGAAATATCCGAAGGTTGCCGAAGGGCATGATTTTAGTCGGTACTGTATGTTTTTTTTATATATATTCGGAGTGAGACTGAGACTCAGTCATGGAAAATATGAGACCAAAGATCTACAATCATGCGTTGAATTATCTATAAATCGTTGTTTTAGTTTAAGAACCACTGGTCTAGATAAACTATATTTCATTTTTTCAATTGTATTTCTTGATAAAATTATAATAGTTTAGGGGCGATTTTTTCAGTCTCCAAGTAAACTTTATCAGATAAAGGACAAGACGGTAAATTATAAAATTATCACGCCGTGCTGTCATAATAATAAACGTATGACAAATTTGTACTTCCTAAATTGTATATAATTGGATTGCGTTATCTGGCAGATAATATTTATTCGGGCATTGCAAAATGGCCCTTAATTTTGCCTACATAACGATAAGTCAGTGGGCAAGACTTGAGCTAAATGGAAGTAATGTGTCATTAGTTCACGATAGATAATTTCATTGTTTTTTTTTATCTTAATGGGCCAGTTCTAAAACAGAGAGTGTTATTTTTATAGTTGAGGTTGTTTTACAAGTATTAAAAATAGAAATTATCACTATGAGATTCATATTTACATATGTTATCTGATACAATTCAATATAAATATTAATAGAACTTGCACATTGTAAACAAACATTTTTCCAGTATTCATGAGCTTTATAGCACATCGACATTGGGATTTTAATTTCCTTTATTAACTGCACAATTTTCACAACATAAATCATAAAACATACTGGATTAGTTTACACTGCAAGTTCTATTAAAAACGTCAGTATAAGTCGATTTCCTTGGTCGTCGACGCTTGCAATTCGCATTATCTTGAACACATAGGTCCGTCGGACATCTTGCCTCACATATCTCGACTGATTGTTCAAATATGTACGAACAGTGAGCACACACTAGGCACCTTGTTTATTTATTATTTGATCGTATTGATATTAACCGATGGAAGCAGGTCTTTTGTCTTGTAAAGTATAGTGATAGCCAACACACCCTGTAAGTGACGTGTTCCTGACGTCACGTCAGCGTTGGACGTCAGTGTGCGTGTGTGTGTGTGCGTGCTGGCGCTACGTGGACGCCATGAGCTTGGCGTGTGCGGTCACGTTGCGCTGGTGCAGGAACCCGCTGCCTTCCTCATCTTCACCATTGCCCACACCGTACTGGAAATAAATATTATACTAATATTAAACAATGGCAAATTCAACTCTATCTCTGGTGTAGTAGTCGATTGCAGTGACGAAAACGAAAACTCGGAGGAAAAGGTTTAAAATAATATATTTCAGAAGGTGGTTGTACAAGATTTAAGGGACGCAAGCGTGCGGTGTGCGTGGAGTAATCTAACAGACTGGCGGCCCGCGGCGCGTCCGGCGGCTCGCACGCGACAGTAGGGAGCGGAGGCCTAGCACCCCCTCCCCACCTCAGTTCGCTCCCGCGCGCTTACGTTTAACAAATTTTGTATTCTAATATTTTAATAATTTCGCGTCGCTAAAATCTGGGTTAGGTAAGTAAATGACCAAAACATAATGAGTTCAGACAGTGAAATACTATTATTATCCTCCAAACACTTTAATGTATACTACTAGACGCGCTGTTTAGAAGTAAAATTGTGTCACATAACGCGGGAGTTTGACAGCTCCCAAATAGGGAGCGCGTGCGATAGGTGTTCTAGTTGAGAGAAAGTGAGATGGTAATAGTGAGTTACGGTCAATTGACCGCAACGTAGTAGTTTCTATGTATCGCGCAGCTTGTCTAGTAGTATACATTAAAGTCTTTGCTATTCTCCCGCCATTACTTCTCCAATGCGGACTCTACGCAAACCGAAATATGCTTACCAAATATTGTAGGTTTTTTTGCTTGACGTCAATTTTAAGACGTAACTACTCTATAAGTTTAAACTCTATATGAATTCTTCAACGAAATTGTGTTTTAGTAGTTGTGGTAGCTTCACACACTTTCAAATTCTCATGGAAAACTCTCAAGTATGCAGGTTTCCTCACAATGTTTCTTTCACCGATAAAGCAAATAGGCAATAAATATAATGAAACCTCACCTGTAATGAGTGTAGGTAGTGTTGTTGCGAGTGGTAATGTGAGGTTGAATGCGGCGGGTAGTCGTAGCCATTGGCAGCGCTCGGTTCACTCTTGATGTTGAACAGCGACGGGTTTGAGAGGAAGGGCGCGGCGGGCAGCCCCAGCGGGTACTGCTGGTGTTGCTGCGCGGTGTGCGCGTGCGCGTGCGCGTGTGCGTGTGCGTGTGTGTGCGCGTGCGTGTGTGGGTGCACGTGCGCTTGCGGCGAGCTCTCGGGCGTGGCGAGTGAGTCGCGCGTGTGCTTCTGTGTGTTGTGGCTCGTCATCGATGGCGTCAGCGGCAGAGCCACGTCGGACATGCTCGACTTGCTGTCTGCTAACACACAATATAACAAAATTATGTCAAAATATTTCACATGCCACTTTTTTATACTTAGTTTCAAGGAATAACTGATGTTAGACAAAGTAATTTTATTTACCTACGAAAAGTGAGACTCAGCCTTGAAAGGTTGATAATTTACCTCAGTGTGGTATAACTAACTTTTAAAGGAAGTATACTATAATTATGTAGATCCACGCTGTGCTGCAGCCAAATGGACATTATACCACTGTATCATAAGAGTGTGTCGGTGACCCAATGGCCACTATACATCAATCTAGTTAAAATAAACTAATAAACCCCAACTCATTGGGTTTACTAGTAGCTATTCAGAGTTCCCTTAGTCATCATTCAGGTACATAAACACACTTATCTTTTATCTACAAGGTGGTAAGTCCTTCGAATGCGGCCGTCTGGGTTGGTACCACCACTTTGTAACAGCGCTTTGTCTATTTCTGCCGCCAAGCAACAGTATGTATGGCGACACGGTTGTGGAATGCATTGCCGATTGAAATAAAGCGAGCCCCATCACTGGCTATCTTTAAAAAGATGGTGAAAGATCACTATCTCTCTCACTAATATGTGTAACGGTATTGATGACTATTATTATTCACTATAATAATTTAATAATTATATGTATGTATGTATATGTGTATGATGTAATATGGTATTTATATATATTCTTATTGTAAACTGTATATTTCATGTACTCTTAGACAACCCTCTCTTATTCGTACCTTAACTCCATCCTATGGTTGCCTGTAAGAGATTGCCCTGAGCGATAAGGCCGCCAATTGTACTATGTTTAAATGTTAACTGTCTTTCTAGTTTAAATATGTGTCTAATGTACAATAAAGCATTATAAATAAATAAATAAATAAATATGTAAGCACTGTTATGTTCCGGTTTGAAGGACATTGAAGCCAGTGAAATTACTGGGCATTATTTGACTGCCATGCAATGCTTTGTAATTCAAAGCTCTGTGTGGTGTTGCTTCTGGTTATGGGCAGGCGTGATGCTTATGATAACATCAGGCGAGCGACCTTCTGTTCGTCACTCAAGTTAATTAATAGAACTAACGAGAAATCTAATGATTATAACCTTCATGGGTTTCTAGTAGCCAATTAAGGGTTCTATAACCTATTTACCGACTCCACTGGTGTCACGCGTAAATTGCCCACTAGTTGACCCCTCTGCTGGAAAAATATATAGATACTTACCATCAACGCCGGGAGAACTGAGTCCATCTTTCTTGCTTGCGTCTGTGTTAGGCTTCCCGCTGTTTGCTGCCTTCTTGGGTTTGCGTTTTCTGGTCTGGATTCCATCTTTCCGCATGGCTAGTGGTCTGTATTACAATTAATTGTTAATTATGTAAACAACACGAGATAAAGGGTGGACAGGGGTGCTGAGTTCCAACCAACATGAATTTGATGAACTGTAGATCCTGCGGGACTATCTACAGAAGTTACCAATGGTTGGGTAGTACATCGAATTGGAGCAACATGATGGGAAATGGACAAAGCTGTGGTACTAAGTCATAGGTTTCTCGAATGCAAGAGGCTGTCTGGGCTGGTAACTTCGTTTTGTCTAATATTGCCGCTAAGCAGCAGTACGTAAGCACTGTTCTGTTTTGGTTTGATTGTCATTGTCACTGAGCATAAAATGAGACTAAATAGCTTATTATGAAACGCAGTCCAGTGCCATCCAATTCAAATTCGAAGTTCAGTTGTAATTCAAAGTTCTGTTAGGTGTTGTTTTTGTTTATTTTGTCATTCAAGTTAATAAAAACACCTAACCAGAGAAATTCTCGCAAGGAGAGACATCTGTCTCTCTTCGTTGCATATTTTTAACTATATCCTATGTTATAAGGCAGTTGTGTTTACCGGTTAATTCCGTGCAGTTTGTAGTAAAGTCCGCAGGCGTTGCAGACAGGCTCGCCGTCATTGTTGCGCCGCCACAGCGTCGTGTTGCGCGACCCGCAGTTGGTACAGCACTGGCCGTGTCGGCGTGCCGCTGACTGTGCACAACACTACAGTTACAACACTAGTTTCCATACGCGGATCCTCTCCATCCATGCGTAAACAACTCATGCGATTTCACCAACCTGTTGTTAACTTAAGGGAATCCCTAAGTATTATTTACAGCAGAAAAGAACAAGCGGGTCACCAGAAATGAGACGAAAACGACCGTCCACGAACATCTACGATGCCGGAAAAGCCGGGTTGCGTTTAGACTTCCGGGAACCTAACTGAACGGAACGAAACGCAACTGTGAGTTACCACATGATATCGGTTTTCTATGAGACCACGGTACCACTCTATTTGGGCCGGCCCATTCGCGCTCTAGACAAAACTAACTTACTGACTTTAACACTTTGAAGAAGCTGATTGGAGGATTACTGATCATTTTTGTATCTAATTTTATAGCTATGACTATACACATGGTGAAAAAATCGCCATAGTGGCTCATACAGACGAGTCGTATTCCGGGATCAGTCAGTGGATATCCAGTAAATTCAGCCCGACATAATTCTGCCAAACTTCAAGGGGCGCAATGTCTATTTACAGTTGACGGTTGACAAAATATTTTTGGACTGCACTGTTCTTAACATCAGGTCCAGTGTAATCATTTTGACGTACCAGGATAAAGAAAGGAAGTATGTTTTGAGGATACCCATATGGTACCTAAATATCTTTTCTCCATCTATCCTGTTTAGGGATTCCCTTGCGTTTAGAAAACGCTGGTGAAAAAGGTGATGGATCGTTATTGTGTTTTAAACAACGTATAGGTTAACGTATTACCTCAACCATGATCGTGTATTCTCAAAAAATGTTGATGTGAATGTCACCTGAACCATGTAAGTCGAAGCAGTGTCTTGTTATCTCTATCCAAGTAAAAATATATCTTTCAATAAGAAGCAAATTCATACTAAACCGGTATTAAGCCAAGTTGGGCCTCTAAATTACCCGGTGCCACATTTATTCACTTAATATTCTGCTGCGAGTTCTTAACATGCCTACGCCATCTGAATGATATTCCGGGCTATGCAGCATTTGTGAAGAAGTTGTTTTACGCCTCTGATGTTTTATTATTTAGATGTGACAGGACCTACCTACTAATAATTAATTTAAATTGCTATTCAAAGCTTAGTTTATTTTTTTGTAAAGCAATATTATGATTGTGATACAGTAATGAATTAGTTCCATAACAATGGATTCTCAAAGGACCTCGGTTAATCAAAAACCAAGCTTACTTTTAGAGATATAATTATATTGTTATTGGCATAGTCTTTAAATCATCTATTTTTTTATTATATGTTTTTGTATGACTCTACGTGTATAAAGTCTAGCTACGCATTAGCAAGCCCCGTGGAAAATTATGACTGCGAGTATTTAACATGCTAGAAAACTAAAAATACAGCTTGTGTCGTCCTGTGCCACAAATAATGCTGTGGATTACTACTAGTTAAAGTGATAGTTAAAACAATAACACAAATAGAGAGAGCACGTGCCACAGTAAACACGAGAGACTTCATTGTTTATACATGCAAGGAACTATGTAGGCGTGTTTACTGCGACAACAGCTCTGTCACGATCCATCACCGGCCACCGCTACTATGCTACAGACAAAAGAAGCATCCCATTCCCGCCATCTTCTACCAATTGACAAACGATGGAAATTATGATGCGGCTCGCTTGCCATTGCGCGGTGTAATGTATGCGCGTGTCGGGCGGAGGCGAGGCGGGGCCGCGCGCCATTGGACGCTCTGCACCTGTCCCGACGCTATCTCACGCGTATCTGAACCGCCTGCCGCCGCCTGCCGCCGCCTGCCGCCGCCTGACGCTTGCGTCACACTGCGTAATGCGCGCCGGCCATTTTCTACCTACCTCTGGCCTGCCATTACCGATCGATTAGTTATCTACATCGGGACGAGCGTCTAATCTAATTTCCATCGTCCGTAATTACACTATTAGCAGTGAACGGTGCAAGCGGAACACCTCAGCGGAGGCTTAAAGTGGGGAGCGGTAGCGTGTAGTGTCCTGACACTCGCCAAAGCCCGAAAATCAGGAAGGGTAAGAGAGCCGCGAGAGCGTGCGAAGTGAGAGAACCGGGGATGCATGCACTAGTCTACACGCCACCGACTCACCTTCTTCATGCCCCGGGCCATGCTCTCCACACTCATCCATCTCTGCACGGAGCCTTCCTTATAGAAGCGTGTGAGGAGATCCGCGTCTGCACCTGTCGCAAACAGACGCGTTACTATTGCCGCCGACGAGACTCACCAGCCGTTTGCTCGGCTTCACTAGCGGCCGGTTGACGCCGTTGATCTTGTGGTAGAGGCCGCACGCGTTGCACAGGTAGTGTCCGGTGGAATCGCGACGCCACAGCGGCGTGTTGTTGGCACCGCAGTTGACGCACTCGCGCCCTTCCTCGTACACCTCCATCACGCCATCTGTTGCCATGCATCATCAAAACATGCACATTGCCAACGAATGTTCTAGCCGATGGATTATATCACAGAGAAATATTTGATTGCGTAATACGTTGTTATCGCACACAGATGTAGTGTTTGGATTGTTAACGACAATGTTGATTATCGGTTATCGAGTTCTGAGAAAAGATACAAAGCAAGCAGCCGTAGTCGCACAAAGTGCAATGATAACACCACACCAGTCCGTACAGAAAGAAGTTGCTCGATAGAGAATACAACTGGCCATGTGAAGTACAAAAATGTACTAAAATGTATTTTTTACCTATCTTAGGTATATGCAGAAGTTATTGTCAAAACACAATTTTAAATAATAATTATAAAAACGAAATCTTAAAAATAGGTTATATAATGTCGAATAATTAGGATATCTTTGCCCAGCAGTGGGATAATATAGGTTAATTAAAAAATAAAATAACAAAAACCTAAAGGTGTAATTTTGCTTTTATAAGTACAATGTTTGTTAGTGAAAATTTAAGAGAAACGAATTGTGGGTACATTATACTCAGCCAATTGTATAATTGTTTAGTAGTGTGTGGTAGCGGTAGGTATGAGTACGTTAGGTGGTAGGTAATGTATCGCTGTTATCACTATCCGGCAATGATAAGAACACGACAGCGCTCGGCATCTGCTGTTTGCTAACCCCAATCCATTAATTTGTATTATATCGAATTAATTAATTACAACACATGTATACAGGTTAAAAAATAGAACTTACATTACAAATTACTTCAAAACTAATTACATTTCACTTTTTTAGATCTATATATACCTAAGCGTTATCTGCTTGTATAATATTCAGTACAATCCTAATTGTAAATATACCTATATATAATATATGAATATAGGTACACACATTTTTGACTTCATATTTTGCTAAATAAGTTTTAGGTGTGAAACAATAAAGTTATCTTTTGTCTCTTATACATCCGATATCTGAAATGATTTACCTTACAAATAAATCCTTTATAAATTAAGAATCACATTCTGTCGTACCATTTCAATGATATATTCCGAACGTTAGGAAAACAATACAGGATAATTATACAGCGATTGCAAGAATTAATAATAATAATAATACACCCAACAGTCACACACATAGTCCTGACCCCACACTAGGTAAACCTGTGTCGTGGGTATCAGGAACTACGAGGAACTTGCGGTCCCACAACACCCAGACCCGAGACCAATATTTGTGGTTCACACAAACATTTGTGTGGGAATCGAACCCACGGCCT
Source organism: Mimas tiliae (assembly GCA_905332985.1). Lineage (NCBI taxonomy): Eukaryota > Metazoa > Arthropoda > Insecta > Lepidoptera > Sphingidae > Mimas > Mimas tiliae. The sequence continues at coordinate 20,027,924 of HG995242.1, forward strand.
CTCGCTTCGCAGCCGACTACTCGCCCGCTGCGCCACGGAGCTGTCTAATAATAAATTATTAATAATTAATTAATAATTCATCATGATAATATGTCCCGGTAAGACCAATATTTCCTGTTTTGATTATGACTATATTTAGCGACAATCTGCACGCGGGAATGTCCACAGATGGGGTCTGTTTTCGAACCATTAAAAACATTACAAACCATAAGATAACGCAATAAGATGTGTTGGTGTTAATGTATGTTAAAATGTATATAGAATAAGAGAAAAAAGGAACCTAAAATAAATAATGCATCGTATATTTCAAGCTACATTATTAGAATATCATTATGTTTTCTGTTCTAAAAGAGACGATGGCGTATCGCAGACTGGTGCGGACTGTCGAGACGAAAGTCGCGGCTTCGAAACCATCTCCAAGCGACATTAGTCTGACTTTTCGAAGTTACGTTTGAATGCATTGTTATGTTTGCTATAGTTAAGAATAACGCTTCATGCTTCCTTACTTACTACATACACTGGTCTCAGTGTAATAATATACGTATTGAATGAGATAAAATAAGGAAGAAGCGGAATTTGTATGAAAGAATGAAAAAAGAAGTAAAAATTATTTTATTTTAGTCCCGACGTTTCAAAAGCTTTTCAGCGTTTGTGGTCATGGGAGAGATATAGGTATAGACAGTCTCCTGTCTCAGTCGAAGCTGATGGCTGCAAAGCTTTCGAAACGTCGGGAATAAAATAAAATTATACCGCGATAAAGTCCGTATAAACTAGTTTTATTTCAATGTGTACCTAATATTCGCTTAATCACTAAAATATATTTAATTAATTTTATAATTTTAGTCCTAAAAATTAAATTAATTAAAGGATAAGCATATGTAATGAAGAAATACTGCACGCCCATGCCGCGACCATGACAATTAGTTAGCTAGCTCAGCATAATGCTGTTTTGTGACGCAAGCATCGGTGCGAGCCACAGCGCTTTTTTTAGTGCTCACCTAAAGTGACGTACCTACGGAAGTCAAATCAGCCTATCAGTTCATACAACAGTACCATGTTATACATCGCTGTATGTATGTAAAGACACAACTAAATATGTGGCCAACGTGAGCAGCGGGCTTATTGACATACGGACGTGCAACCAACTTCCCAAGTATACAAAATTTACTTGATAAAACGTCAATACGACCTTAAAAAAGTTAGATCAAAACTATATTTAGATATTATTAGAAAAGCAAAGGATGTGATAAGCAACTACAAGCATGTCAATAAATTATGAATTACGACGTGTGATTCAGAAATCTGAGAAGATGCAATAAGAAATTAGCTATAGGTCTTTTTGTACTGAGAAAACTTACGAAATATTCCGGTGAAATTCAATAATGTATTAAGCAGAATTAGACAAGTGTTGCCTTTTTGATCTAATAATATTTATTTAAGGTAAGATGATTTTATTAGAGTTAAACCGAATATACTGTGAGCTGTTGTTTATTGAGGGCTGTGGGCCACTACTGACGTCAATCGAAACAGATAGTGTTTGAGTCACACTCGCCAGTGTAACAGAAATCTTTATTTCTTGTAATGCGTTTTCAATAACATGAAATGTTCGCAGAGGACTTCCCATTTATTAAGGAATGTCGATTGTTACTATTATATTGGTCAGATAATAATAATACTAGCCCTGTATTATATACGTCCCACTGCGGGGCACGGGCCTCCTCTATTGAATGAGAGAGGTAAGGCCTTAATCCACCACGCTGGCCTAATGCGGGTTGGCAGACTTCACATACATTCGAAATTCTTATGGAGAACTTCTCAGGTATGCAGGTTTCCTCACAATGTTTCCTTCACCGTAAAAGCAAGTGATAATTAACAATTAATATACACATAACTTAGAAAGTCAGAGGTGTATGCACTTGGGGCTGGTTTCGAACCTGCGACTTTCGTCTCGACAGTCCATACCACTCCCCGCTGAGCTATCACTGCTTCCTTATGTTGGTCAGAAGTCAAGAATTTTCCCTTAATAGTAGAAGATAGAATCTGAAATGAAGCCATCCGTCAGAGAACCAAAGTCATCGATGGACGTGGGCCAGTTATGTTTGCAGACGGACGGATGGTCGGTGGAACAGGCACATTTTGGAGTGGAGACCTAGGCATACGAATTGTACAGCACCCTGCTCCACAGCAGATCGATACGACGACTTGAAAAAGGTGGCGAGTAGTAGAAGGATGCGGGCTGCCTAAGATCAGGATGGTTGGCGCTCACTTGGGAGACCTCTAACAATGGCCGTCAATAGGCTGAGATGATGGCAGAAGATCTTATTATCTTATCTTAACCGACTAAACCTAAACGAGACCCTAACGCAGAGAGTAGAATGCAACCATAGACAAAAATTTAATTCATCTATGACACATCTGCTGACTTCATATTATTACCACATATATATTCACAAGCTTACGCCTGTATCCCCGACAGTGTAGGCAGATATACAACTAGTGCAACCACAATTCATCGAGCTTATTACCGTCCCATAATGTAAACAATCCTGGGCAACTCATGTGTGATTTTTCGAATCGCAAACTCAAGGTGTAATTGGTATAATAATAATAATAATAATACACCCAACAGTCACACACATAGTACTGACCCCACACTAGGTAAACCTGTGTCGTGGGTATCAGGAACTACGAGGGACTTGCGGTCCCACAACACCCAGACCCGAGACCAATATTTGTGGTTCACACAAACATTTGTCTCGGTGTTGCCCAACAACTAACAGTTTAACAGACTATGTACACACTAGACCAATAAGACTACCTACTACATATTTACATACTCTACTACATGCGAAAAATTCCTTAGCAGATTTTTTTATTTGACAAACTCACAATATATGCTCTCATTTTTGGGACCGGTTTTGGTCTGCCACCTTTAATCTAGTACATATTATAATAACTTAATAAATCGCATTTACTACTTTAAATAATAGTTTTATATAATGCTATTGCATAATATATTCATTGTTTTTATCCCTATTTTTATTAAAGACGATTGTCCTCAATGATTTTGCAGTTCTTCCCAACAAAAATTAGTAAATTTAAATAAAATTTAATAAGTTTAATTTATAGCAGTGATAGCTCAGCGGGGAGTGGTACGGACTGTCGAGACGAAAGTCGCAAGTTCGAAACCAGCCCCAAGTGCATACACCTCTGACTTTTCTAAGTTATGTGTATATTAATTGTCAATTATCACTTGCTTTAACGGTGAAGGAAAAACATCGTGAGGAAACCTGCATACCTGAGAAGTTCTTCATAAGAATTTCGAAGGTATGTGAAGTCTACCAACCCACATTAGGCCAGTGTGGTAGACTAAGGCCTAACCCCTCTCATTCAGTAGAGGAGGCCCGTGCCCAGCAGTGGGACGTATATAATAAAGGGCTAGTAAAAAAAAAAAAAAAAGTTTAATTTAAGTTTTTTAAAGTTTAATTTAGTCAAATGACAAAATACTTTGATATCATTCATACTGGAGATTTTTATGGACTTGTGTACTCAGAATAATGAATCGTTTTTACAATATATCTATGTTATATTTTATAGTCATTTGGTGTGGCTGTGTGTTTTTTTACATACATACATACATACATACGTACTCGCGCCTGTAATCCCCGAGGAGGTAGTAAGAGGTGTAACTAGTACACCCACATTTCGCCGAGCGTATCTCCGTTTCTTATGTGATAGGGGGCGAGCCTATCGCTATACCGGGTACAAATTCCAGACTCCGGGCTGATACAGAGTATTTCGTAATAGAAAAACCCAATACCACTTTACCCAACCCGGGGATCGAACCCGAGACCTCAACGTTGGACTCAATCGTAACGCGTATGCTTTACAACTGCGCCACCGAGGCAGTCAGTTTTTTTACCTGAATGATAAGACGAGCAGGTCGCTCGTCTGATGGAGAGTGCCAACCCTGCCCATAATCACTAGCAACACAATTCGAACTTTGAATTACAAATTACTGCATGGCCAGCATGATGCAGTCACTATGCTTCTACAAGATATAACTTTATTAGGTACATCTTTGCTCATTTCTGCCGCCAAGCAACTGTGTGTAAGCATAGTTACGTTGCAATAATGATATTGTAGTCAGCAAAATAACTGATCATTATCGGGCGCAGTGTAGTAACAATGCAGTACTATATAATTCAAAGTTTTAATTGATGTTGCTATTGTGTGTGGGCAGGCGTGGCGCTTGCCACGCACGCGAAATCATCTCGTCATTTAGTGATAGAATAATAATATTTAGGTCAAGTGCCTATAAAAACTATTGAATGAATACAAATATTACAATACACGCAATTTCTCGTAACGTGACACATGGGTGTTTTATTTGATGGAAAACTAATGTAAATAATTAACAGAGTGATGTCAGTTGATGGAAATTACTCGCGTAGTCAGGTTTGAGTTAGTCGTCAATGGTACTTAGGAGTACTACCATTGTTATATCGTCACAACCGACTTTACGAATGACTCTCAATTCATTTGGCTGTTTTCATGAAAGTATGTTACGCGATTGTGATGATTCTTTTTGTTTTCTATAGGGTTTATTTCAAGGATGATGACAATGAGTATAATACAAAACTGGAAACTCTTCAAGGAATCATATCAAATATATTAAGTTTTTAAGCTGTAGGTAATTACAATTGAAAATGAAAAAAGAAAAGAAAAAAATTATGATTATGACTTAAAAAGAGGTTCTGTGTTCGACTTTCATACAAATATGTAAGTATATATGAATTTAGGCCCGTTTTTTATATTCTCAAAAAGTAATGATTAAATTTTGATGGTGTTTTTACTAACGTAAGTTACATACTTTCAGGCAGGCATTTTAGTGGCATTTAGTGGTGGTATCTGTCTCGGTGGCGCAGTTGTAACACGTACGCGTTACGACTGAGGCTGACGCTGAGGTCTCGGGTTCGATCCCCAGGTCAGGTAAAAGTGATACTGGGTTTTTCTATTACGAACAGTTCAGTATCAGCCCGAAGTCTGGAATTTGTGCCCGGTATGGCGATAGGCTCGCCCCCTATCACATCATAGGAAGGAGATACGCTCGGCGAAATGTAGGTGTACTGGTTACACCTCTGCCTACCCCTTCGGGGATTAGAGGCGTGAGTGCGTATCTATGTAGGCATTTTAGTTTACAAGAGTCTAACACTTCATAAGTAAAGTTTTTACACGCAATGCATTATATTTGAATAAGCATTATTCACTAACCTCATGTATACGAGGCATAACTCTCACTGAATTATGTCAAAATTGCCAAAAAACACGTATTATTAACTTTATTACAAGATAGCGATGCCTCCGTGTATACTTTTGATATGTTGTAATAGGTAACTGTAATTTACGTAGTATTGTTATGATGAAATTATTTTAATAGATGATAATGACACATATTGGTAATATAGTAAATGTAGACTATACGGATATATACTATATGGATCTTGTGGAGACTAGGAGGAATTTCCGTGCATTCCGGCGTTTTTGCAATACCTATTATTGGAATCAAGTTTAACAGCTCACGTGATAGGACCCACTTAATGATATCTGTGGTGCTTTACATCTGGCTTATCCAGGTGTAAATGTCCTTGTGCCTGAAGTTAATGCCTCCTTAGTTCATTATTTTGTCTACCGCTTTGCTATGGAGGGAAGTGGACAATTATTATTTCCAACTCCTCTCTAACTTTCTATTTGATTAATTTCGTTGCGGGATAAAGACACGATTTGCATTCCTAGAGACTCGCCGAGCTTCATTGCTCGATCCTGGTTTACAGGAGTTACAGTGGCGGGTGTGTGGGCGGGATAGTCTTATATACATAAGTTTATATAAACCTAATACGAAGTACGAACATTCACATAATAACAGGATAAACGCGAATTACACAATTTTAAGGAAAATGACCATCAGTGGCGAAGGTGAGGGGAAGCCGATGTTAGTTTCACTAAATCACAATATTTTTTTTATTTTATTACATTGAATGACGAGACGAGCAGGTCGCTCGCCTGATAGTAAGCGCCACGCCTGCTCATAAACAGAAGCAACGCCACACGGAACTTTAAATAAAGCACTGCATGACACTGGACTGCGCTCGTCACCCCGAGACATAAGGTGTTAAGTCTCATAATGCCCAGTAATTACACTGGCTTCAATGTCCTTCACACCGGAACACAACAGTGAAACGTCGGGACTAAAATAAAAATTAAAACGCGATAAAATCCCTATAAACTAGTTTTATTTCAAGTCAAGACTTTGCCTTTAATATAAGGTATCCGTTAAAAATCCCCGAAATCAATTAGAAATGGCTCTGTAATTTCTAAAAGCTGCACCTAACCGTACTTGCGCATTAATAACAGGCTCCGTGGCGCAGTGGGCGAGTAGCCGGCTGCGAAGCGTGAGGCGAATGTTTGTGTGACCCACAAATATGTGTTTCGGGGCTGGGTGTTGTGGGACCGCAAGTCCCTCGTAGTTCCTGATACCCGCGATACAGGTTAACCTAGCGTGGGGCCAGGACTATGTGTGTGACTGTTGGGTGTATATATTTATTTATTTATAACTGACATTACCTTACACTATTCACTCCATAATTGAAGTCGTTAAATGAGTATTGCAATATTAATTACCAATGTTTATTACTAGTTTTACGTTCAATTAAACTTTGTATGTGAGTACATTATCAGCAGTAATTATAGATTAATCAAAATTGAGATTATTGATTCTTGTCGCTACCACACTTGTTGACGTATCAAATTATACTAGTTATATTAATTTTTGCCTGCAACTCTACCCGCGTGTAAATCTAGATTTAATAAAAAGCTTGAATAAAAATAACTGAAATTAAAATGAATGTCCTTCAAACCAGAATACAACAGTGCCTTCACACTGTTGCTTTTCGGCAGAAATAGACAATCCAGACGGCCTCTAGACATACAAGGCGCCTACCACCTAATAAACACACTTCGTGGACACTCAAACCCATGAAATACACTATACTTATCAATTTATTAAATTAAGTTCAGTTTACTTTTTATATAATAGTTTACAATAATTACTTTATTATTATGACGTAGAGATCTTAATCTGTTATTCACTAAACTAAAAGCCATATGAATAGAAATGTATATTATAATACAGAGTGGGGGATTGAGTGGTTATAATGCATTTACAAAATCAATATACAGAAAATTAAAAAAAACGTATTATTATTTACAATGTACAGTCCTATGACATATGGGAAGGAGCGGTCTCTCCCAGACAATCATAGTATGGAAATATCTCAAAACAGTTATCATTATTCTGTATTCCCAGTGTCATAGTAGCATTATAATCAACAAATATATATAACAATACAGTCATATACCTGTATAAAATTACATAATTATATAAAGGCCATATTTTGCTACGATATGAATCCAGTGTACGCGGACCCATACCTAACAATGTATTATTGGAATTTCAAACAGTGAACACAAACTAAACTTTTTAATAAATTACTCATATTTTGTGTAAACAAGATAAATAATAAATTAATATAAATCCACTGCAGTTAAAATCAATTATATAAGTACTAAAGCTCATAGTAAAATATTACATAAAGTGTTTGTTAACACTGTCTGTATACCCAAACAGTAGAAAGCAGTAACAAATCAAATGTCAGTAAATGAAGAGAGGGAAGTGGGCTCACCATATGCAGGCGGACGTTGTAGCGCGTCATAAGGAGGGCACCACGAGCCCATCATCACGTTCTGTGAGTAGAGGCCGCCGGCCACCGAGCCCACACCGCCCACGCCGCCACCTCCAGCTGAAGAAAAACAACATGTATTAGCATCACCATATTTTTTTATTCGCCTTAAGGACGAGATGAGCAGGTCGCTCGCCAACGGCAATAAGATATATTGTATAGTTGGTATCAGGAATTTAAGGACTTTTGGTCCCACAACATCTAGACGCGAAACATATACTTAAATAACATAAAATCTCAGTGTGGCCATCCGACCCACAACCTCACCAGTTACAGTCTGCTGCACCACACAGAAATTTAATGTGAAAATTAATAATAGTAGCCTGGTCGCCCCTTCCATAAACATATAAATAAATACTTTATTATGTTATACTACTACTACTAGCCCTGTATTATACATGCCCCACTGCTGGGCACGGGCCTCCTCTACTGAATGAGAGGGTTTAGGTCGTAGTCCACCTCGCTGGCCTAATGCGGGTTGGCAGACTTCACATACCTTCGAAATTCTTATGGAGAACTTCTTAGGTATGTAGGTTTCCTCACGATGTTTCCTTCACCGTTAAAGCAAGTGATAATTAACAAATAATATAGACGTAACTTAGAAAAGTCAGAGGTGTATGCTCTTGGGGCTGGTTTCGAACCTGCGGCTTTCGTCTCGAGAGTCCATACCACTCCCACCTGAGCTATCACTGCATTTATGTTATACTGCAGAGACTTTTTTACTCAGATTTGTGCCACGAAATGTGATTTTGCTTTTCGTAATAAAACTAATACAATGCCCAGTGTTGAAATTGGGAAAAGTTTGGGAACAAAATAAGTTTAAACAATGTGGTAATTGGTTAGCAAATTTTCATTTTCCTTTTCTTTAATTGAACGTTGCTTCAAGGAAATATCCAAGATACCGACAATCCTATTAGAATTTCATGGTTCCGCTGACCTAATGTTATTGAATACTATTTGAAAAAATAAATATATTTTCTATTCTTACATTTTCCTATAATATAATTCAAGAGGAAATGAGACAAAAACACTTACTAGGTTAATTAACGTATGTAAGTTAGGCCCCTATACCTAACTATCGGACAATCTTTTTTTAACAAATTCTCTGATGAGGACCTCATCGTTTATAACAAGAAACTACGCGATCATGAGTCACAATACACTGTTCTTTGTTGCTTTGTTATATTATCACTCATCGACGAACAGCCGAGTAGATAATCACATATTATGTGTAACCGAGATTGTTTCCGACACGAGTCCACAACGAGTCATTATACACAATCAGTATTCCCACAAAATGATGACAAATAGCAACCCTAGATTACTCCTTCTACAATCTTACTGTATCTATCTTCCTAAATGGTTGTTGATAAAAATTTATATGTATTTTGTGCATGTTTCGAACCTACACATTACCTACGATTCTTGCATGTATTTCTTATTGATACGCACTACCTAGAGTATTGAATAATTTTGTTTTAGTACTACGAACAAGCACAAGCTGAATGGACTACAGAATTCGGAGTACGCGCGTCTTCGTTAAATTTGCGAACTATATTTTATGGCTTCAATATTTTATTTGTGAAAATTTCGTGTACCTGCGAGTAATGCGATGTTCTGCAACCAGTTGGGCGGCAGGCGGTAGTCGGATATAGCGTCCATGGTATGGTATACGTAAGAGACACGCGCCGTCGGTCAGAGGTCAGAGCGAGGACTGAGCTATGCGACGCGCCCGCGCCTGCGCGTCCACTCGCCCGTGCCGCTTATCACTCGTGATTCACGTCAAACTCGTGCTGATATGGCGCGAGTTACGAGCAGAACCCGATGCTAATCCTGACGCTTCTTTCGCGAAATATTCATAATATTAACGTACGAGTAAACTAGTTCGTTCGTCTGCCAACCCGCATTAGGCCAGGGTAGTGGACGGAGAGAGGCGGCCTATGCCCGACAGTGGGACGGTATGTAATACCTATATTATTAAACTAGCCTGTTGGTTATGCGACAGAATATGTAATAGTAGTCATTATGCACTACATTTCAGTCCTACAGCTTTTTTCATTTGGTTTAGGGATTTTAAAATTACATGAAGGGTTGTGTACGTTATTACATATCATACCTATATATATAACCTACCTACGTGCTCTACATTTTTGTGTGGATATTTCGTGTATAATGATAAACTGGAAGTATATTACAAAATTATAATATGTACAATAATTTATGCGTTCTACCGAGTAGTACCAAAAATCATCTTTTGCACCTTACACTGCACTAGACTTTGCACACGGCTCTACCCGCGTGAATGTTTTTCTCTGGCATAATTTAATATATTATGTCCATTCTTGAAGCGCAAGTTATGTTCCAAATTTTATTTAAATTGATTCAGTGGTTCAACCTTTAAAAGTCGCAGACAGACATACTCTCGTCATCATATGTTTAGCTACAGTATGGCTAGAGTTGTGTTGTCTAGTAAAGCTATATGTATTTTGATAAGTTCAACCCAGTACTGATTAATAAAAATTACAATAATTTATGCATTAAATTGATCATATACATATACATACATACATGCACTCACGCCTGTAATCCCCGAAGGGGTAGGCAGAGGTGTAACCAGTACACCCACATTTCGCCGAGCGTATCTCCGTCCCTAATGTGATAGGGGGCGCGCCTATCGCCATACCGGGCACAAATTCCAGACTCCGGGCTGATACTGAGCATTTCCTAATAGAAAAACCCAATACCACTTTACCCGACCCGGGGATCGAACCCGAGACCTCAGCGTTGGCCTCAATCGTAATGCGCACGCATTACAACTGCGCCACCGAGGCAGTCAATAAATTAAGGTAAATTGATCAGTAAAGACATTTTGCTTCATTACGGAACACTTTTCGACAAATAATAGCTGTATAGTTTTTGTTCAAACATCACCTCATTGCTCTCATGGCAGCTTATTTAGACTGAGAAACTGTTGTTGACCTGTGTCTGTGGTAAGTTTTTTTTTTATTATAAAAGTTGGCCGGATTTGAATTTGTGTCCTATATGGTGATAGTCGAACCATGGGTGCATTAGTTACATCCCCTGCCTACCCCTTGGAAATATAGGCGTGAACTTATGTATGTTCAAACAATGGCTCATCATGATTGAAACAAAACAATGTATATCCTCTAAGGGAAAAATATCTTACTGGGAATTAACTCCTGATATTGAATCACTGCGGTTTGCTTACGTACGAACGCAACACCAACAAACATAAGTTCATTGAAATCTTTCCTGTTAGCCTCGAATCGTATTAGAACAGATCCCGGGAAACATCATCATATTTTCCCGTAATTGATTTATCCCCACGTTGCCGGAAAGGGTATTCTTTTCAATATTTTTAACCTTTGCGTACCCAAAGTGTGTCGATGGAACCCTTTTACAGAGTCTACGCCGTGCCGTCTGTCTAACTGTTTTAACCGACTTCAAAAAGGAAATGAAACTTGTATCCGTGTAATATTTAATATGGTCAATTGTATTTTTTTATGTTTGTTACCTCAGAACTTTCGACTGGGTGAACCGATTTTGATGATTAATTTTTTATTTGAAAGCTGGTGCTTCCCGTGTGGTCTCATTTCAATTTGGTTGAGATCTGACGACGGAGGAGTAAAAAAATAAAACTCCTCAATGGACAACAGTACACTCGTCGCGATTGTGTTATTGTTTTGGAATTTACATGCAATTGCTGTAACTACCATTAAAAATTTAAAAATAAAATAACGTATAACAAAACTTAGAAACCGACTTCACTGAAAAGTCAAAAAAGAAAAACAAATTCTATAGGTATCTTTGGAGTCAGTGCAATTTTATTTGACCGGAAGCGACACAGGCACCGATTCTAAAGATACCTATAGAATTTGTTATTTTAGTTTTGGAGTCTGCCAATCTGCAGGAGAGGCGAGAATGTGACAAAACATTTGTTAATGAAGTCACATCATACGATTATTGCTGTCAAATTGCATGAGGTAATGACATGCTCGTATATGATAGTTTTCCTATTAGATTCTCGCCTCTGTTGTACGATAAACTCTTTCCGAATAAATAGAAAGTGTAAATTAGGAAATAAATGTAGTAATGTAATAATATATTCCAACGAACTTCTCTGAAATATTTTGAGTGGTAGAGCCACGCTGTAGACAGTTTTGTCTACAGCATGAATGGGCCGGCTCGTCCGGGTCGTTACCACTGTCTCACAGAAAACCGGCGTAAAGTAGCAACATGCTGCTGCGGTTCGTATGGTGAGTGAGATATCCGGAGGCCCAAATCCCCTCACCTTCCCAATCCCTTACTTATCCCTTTACTTTAAAGTTGGCAACGCGCCCATGACTATTTTATAGTGTGGGCGTACATGGGCGGTGGAGAGCACTTACCATCAGGTGAGCCACTTGCTCGTTTGCCGGCCAATACTATAGAAAAAGTAGAGATGTGTTTACACAGACTAATTGCAGACCAAAGCTCATATTGTTTTCATCTTCGGACCGTTTCCAATAAGTTGTAGCTTGCATTGGGTTGATAATAGTAATATGATATTAACAAGCGGAAGTGTTGCAGTCGTGCTGACGATAAATTGAAAGAATCCGTTTTCAAGAGATAAGACTCGGCTCTCGCGAGGTAGCGCAGGTGTCTATGTATTTTGTCTATTTTATTTTAAACTATTTTATATGCATTTTATTATTAATTCATAAACATAATCGTCTATTTAGTTTTGTGTCAGATTAGATGGACTATGTTATCACGAGATCCTGGGTTCTATCTGTGGCTTATCAATATTTGATTTTGTGATACGATTTTTCAAATTCGATTATTTGATAAACACGCGTGAGTCGCATAGGATTGCAATATGCTTCCATTTTGACGATAGGTTCACTCCTATACTATCATGGTACAGAAATAAGCTTGGTCATGGTTCCACAAGTTGTACTACTATGTAAGTTGTATACTACAACCACTCTGTTTATCCTTCCGGGGACACAGGCGTCAGCTTGTTCCATCTATATGTCATAATCTTAAATCTATTAGCCAAGATGTAGAAGGGCTATTTATTATACATTTATTGGTATTAGAAACCTCGACTGCCTCGTTGGCGCAGTTGACAGCAATCGTACACGTTACGATAGAGGCCAACGCTGAGGTCTAGGGTTCGATCCCCGGGTCGGGTAATGTGGTATTGGGTTTTTCTATTACGAAATACTCAGTATCAGCCCGGAGTCTGGCCCGGTATGGCGATAAGCTCGCCCCCTATCACATAAGGGACGGAGATACGCTCGGCTAAATGTGGGTGTACTGGTTACACCTCTGCCTACCCCTTCGGGGATTACAGGCGTGAGTGCGTATGTATGTATTTTTATTAATCCTCGACAGAAATGAAGAGTATTATTATAAGCTTTTCACTCTATCTCCTCTCTCTTTTTCTCTCTCTCTCTGTATGTGTGTAGCTTTATCGCTTAATATAAGTCCGATTTTAGTTTTTTAAAAGCTTTTTTAATCGAAATGGTTATTTGCTATACCTATTTAAAGAAAATCTGTTCTGCAATTTAAAAGTTACGCATATTTTTCTAAGTGGCATCGAGGGTTTTAACGGTAAGCTATTTTCTTTCTAGTGTGGGGTCAGGACTATGTGTGTGACTGTTTGGTGTAATAATTATGATATTAAACAACAGAATTACAGTAACACGTAATACGGGATTTGGAGGTATGACACAAGTACATTGAAATGTAAGCGAAATAACCATGCCTTTTTCTTTTTGGAAAAAATACAATATGTACCTCGATAATTCTACGAAAAATCAAAAATGGGTTATTTGCAAATGTGATATGTTACCTCAATACACACCTAAACGTATTAATCGGTGTTTTAACTAAAGAATGGTGGTCAAAGTAATTCAATAAATAAATAAGTCTTGGAACTATGAGTTTAGTGGCCTACTTTTATTTCAGTGTAAGGAAACATAAACAAGGTCATGTGACATGCGAGTCTACAGTGCATCCCACGCACGTATCACATGGAGGGCATGTACTTGTACATTGAAAATAGAAAGTGTTACATAAACGAAATTATATTTTATTTTTAAAAATAAGTAATACTTAGTGATTTCTTAGGTTTACGCGAATATTACACATTGAAATAAAACTAGTTTATACGGATTTTATCGCGGTTTAATTTTTATTTCAGTCCCGACGTTTCGAAAGCTTTTCAGCCTTCGTGGTCACGGGAGAGACTCCCGTTACAAAATCTATCGTGAATAAAATAAAAATTAAACCGCGATAAAATCCGTATAAACTAGTTTTATTTCAGTAAGTAATACTATTGACAGTCTCCGTGGCGCAGTGGGCGAGAAGCCGGCTGCGAAACGAGAGGCCGTGGGTTCGATTCCCGCACTGAGACTAATGTTTGTCTGATTCACAAATATGTGTCTCGGGTCTGGGTGTTGTGGGATCGCAAGTCCCTCGTAGTTCCTGATATCCGCGATACAGGTTTACCTAGTGTGGGGTCAGGACTATGTGTGTTACTGTTGGGTGTATTTATTTATTAACAGCCAGTGAAATTATGCGTTTATAAAATATACCACCTTATCGGTCTAATGGCTGAGAAACAGTAAGATTGGTTTCAAATCCCAGGTTAAGCAATCACAATTTGTGTTTGATTTTCGATTCAAAAAATCACACTTGAGTTGCCCGGGAATGGAATTTGCGTCCGATATGGCGTAAGTGCATGGAACGCCCTGTATATGTACTGAAACGAGTATTAACAACAAAATTAAATATTCCCCTTTGATAAAGAAGGATACTTCGATGTTGCATCGTGATGCGTAATTAATGACAGAGCACGCATTCTACCATCGGGTAAGCCCCGCCTATTCACAGATATTAAAATACTTGATACATTATAATCTCACGCCTGTCTCCCCGATGGAGTCGGTAAAAGTGCAACTAGTACCTACACCTATAGTTTGATGAGCTTATTTCCATGTTATTAGGGGGCGAGCCTATCTCCATACCGGTTATAAAATCCTATCCAGGGCAATTCATGTTTTCTTTCGAATTGTGATTGTTAACCCTGGGAATTGAATCCAGGACCTCACCGTTCTCCTAAGTTGTTGTGTATTTTTTTTGTGTTTTATTTTTAACTCTGTAATTATTGCTCTAATAATAAAGTTCCTTCTTTCTTTCTTATAGGCTGTCAATATAACAATAAGGTGATTGTAGAGTCTATACACTGGTAGAGTCACCCTGTCAAAAGTTTTTGTATCAATGGCCCGGCTCGACCGAGGTATTGCCACTATCTCCTTGTAAACCAACGTGAAGTGGTAGCTTGTTGAAAAGAAAAAAGGCTTGAAAAGGCCCTAAAACGCTGAAACCCAATGCATATGAATGAAGTGGAACTTCTTTGTAAATTATCTAGGCTATCGCTACTTTTATTGAACTCAGAACCTCCTCTTTTGCGTTGGTTAAAAAGGGGTCCTACTCTGGTTGTCCACAGGCTCCAGCATGACCAGAGACGGTCCTGATACTATTCTCACTTCCATGTACTAAATCCATCGTGGATTTTCATAAACTAAATCAAATACTTTGACTTTTATCCTCAGTGGGTATAAATAGTTTTCCTTAATTTGAATATCGATGTAGCGAGACTTAATTGGTTAGATTTACAATATCCTTGTTTACTTACATCGCCATAAGCGTTGATAACATTGAGGATAAGCCTTTTCTTATCGTGTTACGGCAAAGTGACTACATTGTACTCGTACTTGATGGTAAGTATAGTGCTGTTTTAGTTCGGCAGAATTGTGCCGGTCTTATGTAACTGGATATAAACGGATTGACCCCAGAACGCAACTCGCTGGAACATAACTATGTTTTGGTATGGTATGATTAGTAGGCCTTTACCCGAGAGTGGTCCTAACGATTAAAAATAATAAGAATAAAAAAATATATTTGTAAATAAATCAAATTAATTTCACTTTTCTCACTGTATTTTTGTATGTATTGTGGGATATGGAATAAACGGTCTTTTTATTTTATTTTATTTATTTATTATAGTGCAGTTGCTTAGTGTGGTACAAATATATATCAGCTACCCTCCCACCAGTAATCGATTTTTTTATTAAACACCGGTTATTGATATTGTAATTGGGCATGTAGAGAGGATGGATGAAAGAAGATTGACGTAACAAATATACATGGCAGGTGTGAATGGTACAGTTGGGAGGGGGAGGTCTCGGTCAGCTTTCATAGATCAAGTTGAAGATATTCTGGAGAAAGGCCAGGCCAGGAGTACCCTAAGCCGACGTGCATGTATGAAACTTTTTAAGAGAGTGAAGGAGGGCAAAGAGGTGTGCAAGGGTCGAAGCAAGTGAAAATCCTTTGTCTCTGCCTAGCCCTATAGGAGACAGGCGTGAGTCTATGTAAGTATTGATAGTCGAGCAAGTCGGTCACCACTATCACCTACACACATAATACTGGAGGATTCGGGCGTTGCCGATTTTAGAATAAGGGTAATTGGTTTTAAAAGTGAGTTTTTAAGGGTTTTTAGCAATCTCACTAATCATTTGAAACGTTATGTTAATTTTTTTTTTTTTTTTTTTATTACATCGAATGACGAGACGAGCAGGTCGCTCGCCTGATGGTAAGCGCCACGCCTGCTCATAAACAGAAGCAACGCCACACAGAACTTTAAATAAAGCTCTGCATTACACTGGACTGCGCTCGTCACCCCGAGACATAAGGTGTTAAGTCTCATAATGCCCAGTAATTACACTGGCTTCAATGTCCTTCACTCCGGAACACAACAGTGCTTACACACTGTTGCTTGGCGGCAGAAATAGACAAAGCGGTGGTACCAACCCAGCCGGTCTCTCGCAAACGAGGGACCTACCACCTTGTTTATTTAGCGATAGTTGCCACTTTACTTCGGTTTTTAAAGGAGACAAGGCAGAACCCAGGATGAGCTGGTCCACTCACGCTATAAACAAAACTGAGTACCGCGTGGGTCTACCACTTACAAAATAATAAGGATAAACGCATCTCCTTGATACCTTCAAAATAAAAACACTGAAAAGTATAAAATAACATTTTTTATAGACCTCTTTGCAGTCGGTGCAATTTTATTTGATCGGCAGCGACAGGCAACGACTCTAAAGAGGCCTATAGAAATTGTTATTTTTCACTTTTCAGTATATAAAAGCTTCAAAATGACGTTGCATCTCCGTCGCCCATAACTATATCGGCCTGTATAACTATACCTGAATATACGCCGGCGGACATTGGAACGTGACTCTCGTCATTATGCCGAATATTTCACTATGTAGGTACGGTGGTCGTTGTCCAGACCATAAATATCGGATATCCTCCCCTCCCACGAGATTACTATTTGACACAACCGTTTTTTATTTTGCAAGACAATAAACAATATGAATATATTTTCAATCAAATTCTACTTTCAAATAAGATTTATTTCAACCGCAATATCTCGTCTTCTAAAGAAAGGCTTGCACTTTGAACAGTGTGTTATATAGAAAGGTTGATTATTATAAGTGATATCATATGTAAAGCGGTGTATGCAGAGCTCATTGTTGAACGATGATGAATGGCAAAGCCGTCTGCGTCGATAGCGTATCACATTATCTTTAATTAGCGCCTGACTCACTGTCCTGAGGGGCTAGCACGGAAACTTGCGAAAAGTTATTCGAGCTGTCATCGACAACAATTTCTATGAGATTTTAGTACAGCGCCTCTATCGTACGTAAAAGAAACTAATTTATATGGAATATAGACCAATGATATTTATGGGATTATCTATCGAGTCCTCGATACCTTTACATTACGATTTCGATAGTTTTCCGTGCTAGCGCCTCTGATTGTATATTTAGCGTATTCATCATTCCCATCTGAGGTTTCCGACCGTTTTTTTATCCTATCACGGCAAAGTGGCTACACTGGATGTTCAAATAAAATATCTCTTGCTGCTGCGTTACGTACGGTGGGTGAGATATCCGGAGGCCCAAATTTCCCTCCCCTTCCCAATCCCTTACTTATCCCTTTCCTTTAAAGTCGGCAACGCGCCCATGATTATTTTATTATTGTGGGCGTACATGGGCAGTGGAGATCACTTACTATCAGGTGACCCACTCGCTCGTTTGCCGGCCTATACTATAAAAAAAATCAATAAAATTGAGTGTCCCGACAGTCGGCAAAGTTATACTGGCCTGCAGGTATTTTCTTGAGTGATGAAATGCTCGCCTGATGGTAAGCGCCACGCCTGCCCATAAAAAACATAACCACACAGACCTTGAATAACAAAGCACTGCATGGCATTGGACTGCGCTCGTCACCCCGAGACATAAGATGTTCAGTATCATAATGCCCAGTAATTTCACTGGCTTCAAACTGAAACACAATAGTGCTTTCATACTGCTACTAGACGGCATAAATAAATAAAGCGGTGGTAGAAATTCACTCATCAGATCAATATGCCGAGTAATTCATTACCTTTAAACCGAAACACAGCAATTCATGACTGCTGCTTGGCAGCAGAAATAGACGATCGATCGAGTACCTATTTAGATAGTTCCCGCATATAAGATACCTACTTTAAAACGTCATTTATATAGAGAGAGTTTATCGCATGACACAGACGAGAATAACAAAGAACTTTTGTGTACGAGGGCACGTCATACAGTTCGAAAAAAGAATCACATAGCACGACCTCGTAAATGACGGTTTTCTGTTATACTGTCCGTCTAAATGGGTCTTTATTCTTTAGTAGATGCTACATATTGTATTTACTGTAAACAGGATAAATATGACTGCCTCGGTGGCGCAGTTGTAATGCGAACGCATTACGATTGAGGCCAACGCTGAGTTCTCGGGTTCGATCCCCGGAGTCTGCAATTTGTGCCCGGTATGGCGATAGGCTCGCCAACTATCACATCATGGGACAGAGAAATGTGGGTGAACTGGTCACCTTCGGGGAATACAGGCGTGAGTGCTTATGTGTGTTGGATAAATATAAATAAGCGTACCGTATGAGTCATGATGCGCGGCGTGGTGATGATGCCAGGTCTGATGCGGTGCGAAGTGCGCGTACTGCTGGAGCCGCGGGCCGCCCGCCACGTACCCCAGCCCGTAGCCCTCGGCGCAGTCCCCGCCGCCGTACGCAGCGCCGTGCGCGCCGCCGCTGCCGCCGAACATCGTCGCCACTCCTCGACCCTCGACAACGCACCACGACCTTCACTGCCGTGTTCTCATTCTATGGTGCAAGGAACTGAAACAAAACGATGTGTCAGGAATTAACATCAGATACTCCTTATTTGAAGGGTAAACGTAGACTGCAAAGGCTAAATAAAATTAAATAAATAAATGCACCCAACAGTCACACACATAATCCTGACCCCACACTAGGTTAACCTGTATCGTGCGTATCACTACGAGGGACTTCCGGTCCCACAACACCCAGACGCGAAACAAATATTTGTGGGTAACACAAACATTTGTCTCGGTGCGGAAATCGAACCCACGGCCTCACGCTTTGCAGCCGGCTACTCGGCCTCTGCGCCACGGAGGTTGGAAATACCGCATGATTTATATGGTTGGGGCGTTCAGGTACCCCGCCTCTGACGACAATTTACACAGTTATGTTGTAAGAAAATAATGATGCTTGGCTAAAAATATCAAACGTGATCGTGCTAAAGTGTTTGCATACATATATACGCACACACACGTCTGCAATCCCCGAAGGGGTAGGCAGAGGTGTAAACAGTACACCCACATTTCGCCAAGCGTATCTCCACACATAATGTGCTGGGCGCTAGCCTATCGCCATACCGGGCGCAATTCCAGACTCCGGGCTGATACTGAGCAATTCGTAATTTAAAAACCCAATATCACTTCAACCCGACCCGGGGATCGAACCCGGGACTTCAGCGTCAGCCTCAGTCGTAACGCGTACACATTACAACTGGGCCACCGAGGCAGTCGCTAAAGTTTGTGCTGGTATTTTTATTAGCTTGAGTGATGAAATGATGAATGAAAAGGGATAATTAACGAATTGGGAAAGGGAGGGGGTCTGGGCCTCCGGATATCTCACTCACCGTACGAAACGCAGCAGCAAGCTGCTACTTTATGCCGGTTTTCTGTGAGACAGTGGTAATAACCCGAACGAGCCGGGCCATACATGCTGTAGACAAAAGTGTCTACAGGCTCTTAGAAAAACTAGCCGTTTAATATGGTGCATACTAGTATTTATTGGTAGCCCAGAAAGTGTTTTCAGAGTTTAGACTACATCTATATCAAATATATAATGTATGCCAAGCTAAGTCAATCGGCGAGTGATTAAAACAGTATCGCACTGCAACCGCCGTACCGCGCAGATATCAGCGCATGCGCAACATACTGATATCGCACGTACACGTCGCACACACTCGGGGAAATTAGCTTTTATGTAGATCTTTGCGTTAAGGTTAGACAAAAACTCATTTGAACTGTGGAAAAACAATATTAAAAACTGGGGATATGTGTATGTTCACACAATAATATAAAGTATTATATTAATTATTATTATTTTATTTGGTAGTTACCAAATATTTTCTTTCTGATTAGATAAGTATCTGACTGCCTCGGTGGCGCAGTTGTGATGCGTACGCGTTACGATGGAGGCTAACGCTGAGGTCTCGGGTTCGATCCCCGGATCGGGTAAAGTAGTATTGGGTTTTTCTATTACGAAATGCTCAATATCAACCCGGAGTCTGAAACTTGTGCCCGGTATGGCGATAGACTTGCCCCCTATCACATCGTGGGACGGAGATACGCTCGGCAAAATGTGGGTGTACTTACACCCCTGCCTACTCCTTCGGGGATTACAGGCATGAGTGCGTATGCGTATCTGAACAAATAAATTATGTAAAGGATCCCGAAATTATTTTCGGAATCATTATCAGCAGAAGAGTGTTCTCATTTTTTATTACGCAGTATTTAAACGATATTTATCATTTAATCGTATAAAGAATTAAGACATTTTCAGAATGTTGTTTCTACTCTGACGCAATATTTTTTAATCAAATATTTTCGTTAATTTTTCAACCAGGATCTTTATTATGGTAATGAAACTAATGGTTATGTAAAAGCACAGAAATATAAATTCACAGAATTTACTAAAATATCCAAAGATTAAACATACTCCTCTATCCTATCAACTATCCACTTTAAGCTTTCAACGGATACTCAATAATTTCGGAAATGTTGCTCGTAGGAACCCTGACAATCTGGAAAAGCTGATCGTAATCGGCCAGGTCAACGGGAAAATACCTCGTGGTCGTTCACCTATCCGCTGGTCAGACATAAAAAAGACGATCACTGGCCTTCCGATATCTCAAGCAATTAAGACCGCCGAAGACAGGACCACATGGAAGAGTATAGTGTATGGGGCGATCACTACTTCAGGCTAGACACGACTTTCAGCAATGAAGAGACCGAAGAAGAAGAATCATAGTTTGGTATTGTTCCGTTCGATTTATAGTGAAACTGCGACAACGCTAGCCTTTTCAACAAAATCCTTCGATACGTGACCTACCTATCTACTATCAGCAAACGCTTGTCAAAGCATTTTGTACCTAACACTCCCGCAATAAGATCCAACTAGTTCGATAGTAAAGGTGTTGCCACAAAACCGTATTACCTAATAAATATCCTATTGAACGTATCCTATCTCGTCGACAAGTGTGTCAGTAATGGCAGTGTTGCGAGTACTACTGATTGTGTGCCGTACTACCACGTAAATTCACAAATACAGATAACCCAAGGTTACACAATGTATTCAGGCAAACAGCCTCGG
Organism: Mimas tiliae; assembly: GCA_905332985.1. Lineage (NCBI taxonomy): Eukaryota > Metazoa > Arthropoda > Insecta > Lepidoptera > Sphingidae > Mimas > Mimas tiliae. Next base: position 20,049,590 of record HG995242.1, read on the forward strand.
CTTTGCTTCTATAGTTATATATCCTATATCATTGAGTTCTAGAATTGATGATTGGTTATCAGGACATGTGACTTGTTTGACCTCAAGTTATTTTTTTTTTATTTTTAATAAATACACCCAACAGGCACACACATAGTCCTCACCCCACACTAGGTAAACCTGTGTCGTAGGTATCAGGAACTACGAGGGACTTGCGGTCCCACAACACCCAGACCCGAAACAAATAATTGTGGGATCACACAAACATTTGTCTCGGTGCGGGAATCGAACCCACGGCATCTCGCTTCACAGCCGGCTACTCGCCCGCTGCGCCACGGAGGCTGTCGTTGATATTGCACGTAGACTGCTTTTTTATCCTGTCATGGCAAAGTATAGGATAAAAACTACATTTAGGAACCGCAATAGGGAAGCTGACGTTCCTCACATCACGTTGGTTTTCTGTGAGACAGTGGTAATACCCCGGTCGAGCCGACTTACTATAAGACTTGTAGCACTTACAAAAATTGTACAAATCTGGGAACTGTATGAGCTCCCTCACGCTAAGTAATTGTAATTGTCCTGATAAATTATTTGTGAAGCCATAGATATCAGACAAATTATGAAACTGATAGCTCTTTGGCGATGGTTGGAAAGGTCAAAATGAGAAAGTCGTTGATGTTTTGATATAATGATAAATTATAAAGGATGAAGTCAAAAGCATAATGTTATATTGTTTGTCAACATGGCATGAACATACTAGTTTTAGACTTTTCTTTACTTTTTCAATAAATTTGTAAAAATCTTTGCCTTCGAGTCTGTTCTCAAATTGAGTGCTCTTGATGGTGACATTATAATATGAAATCTTTTTTATTTACACGAAAATTAATTATTTGGTAAATGGGCTGTGCATTTACTAAGGATACACTACATGAATTTTTTAAAACTATATTATGACAAAGACTACTCGTACTTGAGAAATTATTACTAGCCTGAGAAGAAGCACCAAGAAACTCAACAATTAGACTTTTTTATATAAACTATGTAAAATAATGGTCTTCCGATTTTAGTGGCATTTACATAACAGCATAACATTTAGTGTTCATCGTATTCGAAGCAGCAGTGTGTAAGCACTGTTGTGTTTCGGTTTGAAGGACATTGAAGCCAGTGAAATTACAGGGCATTATGAGACTTGAAATTATGTCTCGGGATGGCTGGCGCAGTACAGTGCCATACAGTGTTCTGTACAGAGTTCTGTGTGACGTTGCTTCTGTTAATGAGCAGGCGTGACGCTTAACATCAGCCGAGCGACCTGTTCGACTCGTCATTCAAGCAGGTAGAAAAAAAACCTCTGTAGAGAGAGAGTACATAAATCTATTAATAAAAATAACGTAAACTTTTACAAATGACGCAAATATTACTACAAACCACGCAATATGAATGAATAAGGCTTAATAACATTCTATAAACTAGTTCAAAATCAATAAAACTACGCAACAAACAACAAAAGAGTCGTAAATCAATACACCACTTATATAATTATTTAACCCTTTCACCGTGAATTAAATATGATGTCATTAAGTGAAACGATCGCGCCTTTAGGCAAACAGATCGGTCTCGTTTGCCCTGTGCATGATATCTATGACATATTGGTGTAATTATACACCGACTCTATATTTAGAGACACATGTCTCTCGTACTTAAGAGATTTGTAGCTATTAGAGCGTGGGTTTATGACAAGCGGCAAAAAATGGTACACGTGAACTGAAGTTGAAGTGGGTGGATGGGGTATTAAAAAGTTGTGGGGTGAATGCAATTTAACATTATGTTAAACAATTTAAAATAACTCTATAATATTGTAAGAAATATACGCGTTAAATTGAGGACTTCCTTTAGACTTTTTTACCATTAGCATAAATACATAAATGCCTGAAAAAGAATAGTGCTTAAGTTTTGTGATGTCTTTTATTGGTTGCCCGATGTAAACATCAATTTATGATGGCCCACAGGCCGCAGCCTAACCTGGGATTTAAACCTTGGACATGACCGGTTTCTTAGCATATGCACACTGCCACTAGACCTATGATATATTGATTGTATGCACTCACGCTTGTAATTTCCAAAACACACATCGCCGATCTTATTTCTGTCCCATATGTGATAAGGAGAGCCTATTGGCATACCGGGCACAATTCCAACTCGGGCTGATATTGAACATATCGTGATAGAAAAACCCAATATCACTTTTACCCAACCCGGGGATCGAACCCTAGACTTCACCACAAAAGCCGTAACGCGTATGTATTACAACTGTTCCATGGAGGCAGACGTGACGTATTGACCGAAGCGTAATATTACGCTGAAACCATGTTAACGAGTTGCTGTTCATTTTAGCTTTACATAAATAGAAGGTGTCGACGTAGGGTTACGGGTACACGTGGTGAGTAAATCACAGACACCCGACACCCGACACCCGACAACTGACACCTAAACACCCTAACACCTAGAACACGAGCTCTACCACCCTCCGTATGGCGCGTGCGCATCTCTCGCATTCCACTAAAGACATTACCACGACTCTAACTAGCTTGTTGATTTATAACTACCAATATAATTCACAACATGGAATAACGAGGTTGAATGCCAATGGGTAAAGTTTTCTTGAGGATGTTTTTTTTCCGTAGCGAAAATCCAATTTACGGATACTTGTACTGTAGATACTGTGGATGTTCATGGGCGTTGAAGATCAATTACCACCAAGTGACCCACTTGCTCGATGGCCGGCCTTCAATAAAATACTTTTCCGACTATGGGAGAGGATATGCCAGACTCGCTTTCTTCCAGCTGCAGTCTATATCCGAGTCTGTGCAAGATCGGGGCTCTAACATTTGCCTACGCCGGAAATACCAACAAAAATCCCAGTAGTGATCTTCGCTGCAGGCGGGACAGTACCAGAGAGTTCTGAGTAAACTCTGGATTGCTGGTTAAGAATGTCTGCCTCTGAATGTTTCTAAATTACTTACAAAGCAATCTTTATCTTAGCTTAGGATGCATCATTCATTTTCTAAGATCTATGTAAACTAACGCTGACAAAGAAGTGATGTCGGTTGCAAAAAACACTACCACAATTTTTTGTCTTAAGTATTTATGTAAAACTCGGTCAATTGTATAAAAAAAAAACTCGTATGTAAAAGATAATTCCTCTCTATAGGATGGGAATTGGAAATCGGTAAATGATCAGAGGCCCATTAATCACTCGTAGCAATCCTTTCTTCGAATTAGATGAGCACTCACGATTTCTCTAACATTGTAGGTTTTAATGGGCCGTGGTGATCACAGACAATCATTTGCTTGTTTCTCGATCTTTAACTATAACAATATCTCGCCAGTACCTCTGCCTACCTCTACAATGATGCAGGCGTGAGGTTATCGCTAGCAGGTTATATCCGAGAGGCGGGGCTTTCGCGTCTGATTTACGCGTTACATTAGCACACAGACGCGACGCGGCGACTGCGACGGCACGCCCGGCCGCAGACGCCACACCGCGCCGCGCACCGCTCCGATTTATTACTCGACACACGCAAATTATGTATGCAATTTATATTTTACGCCTACATCAATGCCTGCATTACTTCAATTAACGTTCTGGACTAGATATTGGGATACCGTGTAAATTATGAATGTCATCTTAAAATCTCATAACCGAGACTGATGGTCTTGGGAAAATCATAAATAAACTGGTAGGATCATGATCCCCCGAGACCATCTCAATTGCGCTGAAGAAGGCCACCGCGGGTTTTTAGTCGGTATACCAGCGTAGGGATTTTGGATAGGGACCCGATCCAAAGGTCGTTCGGGAGGCTACTGGGTCCGAAGTCTGGTGAGTCCGTCATAACCATCTCTCCACCCACGAGGTTGAGAAGGTATCCGTAAAAGGGCTTTTCCCCGCGGGGGGGGGGGGTAGGTGACTAGTAATATTCCAAGGAGATATGCATTTTTATCACCTTGTTGTATCCTATAGTAATTCACCTTCTTACTCCTTGAAGGAAGGGGTTCAGATTAACATTTCATGAATCTGGCCTAGTGCGAGTGTTGGTATATCTTTCATAATATAGGGTATATACATATATATACTACTATACTTTAGTACAAACTGCCAAAACATGTTCATCGGACCCTTATAAACTTTACTGTCAGATACCATTATAAATTATTATTTGTATTTTTCGCAAGATTACATAAAGTAAAATAATGAAATTCTACTAAGAATTGTGCTGAATTTTTCTTTATTTAATACTATGTTATGGTATTTTATGCAATAGTAAGTGATACACATGGTCTGTCTCAGGCCAAGGTCCAATACACGTACCGTAATAATGTCGGTTATCCAACACTCTCCGGATCTATTTCGGTGGTACATTAGCCGGTGTCCGACCTAGGCCAACGCTGGCGGCGCATTTAGAACCACTTGAGATGAACGTCTGTGCTCCGGCGCCAATGCGCATTAATGATGGCCCTCACACACGAAAAGATACGCGAACACTTTCATTATTACATATTAAAAAAATGGAACAAATAATAACAATATAACATTACAGGACAAATTGTACCAGAAATTATGTGACAAACATTAACGCCTGGTTTCTGAAAGGCTGATCAATGTTAAATTAACTAATCAAATGTCAAATCTCATGTCAAGTCGAAATTGAGTTGCTAGAAGCGTGATCAACACCTTTGATTTGACATACATGTTAGCTAAAATAACTTTCAAAATAATATGAAAAATCGTATATTAAAGATATATATATCTCGATATTAAAGTGTTATCAAATATTAAAAAAACACTAAATAACGTTTCAGGAACTGGAAATGTTTTGACAGCGATGTGAAATTAAAATTCTGTTAGTTGAATATTGATTTGATCAGCCTTTCAGAAACCGGGCGTTAATGTTTGTCACATAATCTCTGCTACGATTTGTCCTGTAATGTGCAATATAATGTTACTATTTGTTCCATTATTTAAATATGTGTACCGAAAATGATCTAAAAGTGACATTACTGCGACTGATGTTTTTTTGTTTTCGCGGGAAAATCATTTACCAGTGAACGACGCTTATCTTGAGTTCACTGATTCAACGATGAGCCGCATAGCCCATTTAGGAGGGATGGAAAATCCAGGCGACCACTGAGCCAATTTCTTATCACTACACACCTTACACTGGCAATACCAACCAAAATCCCCCCCGGTAGTCTGCGTTAAATTCCATACATACTTTTTGCATCCATACTTCCGTGACAATTTGCCGCACCGAGTGGCGTGGCTATCACATGTGCATACTTGTTACATATACAAGACATAGATTCTCTCAACTTATAAAATTTTTCTATTAGGTACTCTCCTTACTTTATAGGCTGTAATCAAGTGCTATACGCACCGTAAGTTGTAAGATGTTATCAAAATTTTATTATTTTTTAATCGAATCATCGGAGTGATTCAAGTAGTTGTGAAATCGAGCTAATCAGATAGGAAAGCACTTAATATGCTGTACTCATATTAATAATAGAAAATTATTTTAATGTTGCTATACAATCTACTCTTTTACTTCTTTGGGTCAAGGGCATTTTTATAAGATCGGTATTTGCTTGTGGAATGATAGAGTGATTATGTTTGAAATTTTCTTTTCAGTATAAATTATATCGGTTTTTCAAAATCCAGTATTCTTACAATTTAATAAAAATACTTGTTCGTCAAATAATCCTGGGATTTTTGGCGATCTGAATATATGTGTTACACTTAACCCGGGACTGCTTTAGTTAATGTAGTAGTCATTTTTTGTAGTAATCGCTATTTATATATATACGCACTCACGCCTGTAATCCCCGAAAGGGTAGGCAGAGGTGTAACCAGTACACCCACATTTCGCCGAGCGTATCTCCATCCCACAATGTGATAGGGGGCGAGCCTATCGCCATACCGGGCACAAATTCCAGACTCCGGGCTGATACTGAGCATTTCGTTATAGAAACCCAATACCACTTTACCCGACCCGGGGATCGAACCCGAGACCTCAGCGTTAGCCTCAATCGTAACGCATACGCATTACAACTGCGCCACCGAGGCAGTCCATAATCGCTATTTAGTGACATGAAAAATGATCCAAGTATCTTTGCAGTTCATTTGAATGATGCAATCGTTATTTTTAACTTCTTGCCTTTGCTCGCAGTTTCACCCACAGGAAAAGCTTTCACGTCATTTAGTTATATAAATGAAATAGGATTGATTTGGGAATACATAAGATTTGTTAAGGTATGTCACCGAAGACATAAACTCATGATTATGATCATGATTACGAGGTAGACAGAGAAGCAACTCACCCAATGGCACCCACGTTTCGCCGAGCTTTTTTCTTCCCATGATATGATAAGAGGCGAGCCTATCGCCATACTGGGTACAAACACCAATAACGGGTTACTCATATGCGATTTTTAGGAATCATAAACTCGACATTGTGTATGCGCAACCAGGGATTTGAATCTAAGACTTCACGGTTTCCCAAGTGAGCTATCACTAAACCATCAAGGCAATAAAAGTATAAGCGATAATATAAGTAAGTAAGATAATATAAGTATAAGTAGTGTAAGCGATAATATCCCGCAGTGGGCTCAGGTCTTGTACGCGAGTGGTAATGCGGCGCGGCGGCGTCGTGGCGGCGGCGTGGCGGCGGCGTGGCGGCATGGCGGCGCGGCGGGCGGTGCCTGATCACGCATCTGGTATACCACTCAAAGATCAATCTCTGTTCATTACGTGATCTGTACTGCACAGGCACATGCGTCACTATTAGAACTGTTACTTCACAGCTGTTTCGATTGTATTATATATTTCTATTCACCTAAATGACAGAACGAAAAGGTTGTTCGCCTGATGGTAAGAGTAACTTTGTTTTTTTATTTTTTTATTGCCCTAGATAGACAGACGAGCGGGCAGCCCACCTCATGGTAAGTGGTTGCCGCCACCCATGGACCTCAGCAATGCCAGAGCACAGCCAGGCCGCTGCCTACCGTTGCTTGCCCATACATAGTAGCATCACCACGTAGAACTCTCAATTATGTACTAATTGTGTAATTATCGCTGACATCTATTTAGGTATCGAAAATTCATGACGACTGAGATAGGAAAACCTATACAAGGAAATAAGGTATTTTATATCTTGACATAGCAAAATTATTACAAATTAATCTATTATTAAATACACTACAGGCCAAATATAATATCAACCAACAAGAGACATTGCGTGCATCCATGGTCGGCAGAATGATGTGAGCGTGAAATTACTGGCTGACTCCGCCTCATAGGCCTAGTGGCAGCGTGCTAAGGTTGAGAACCATGAGGTTCTGGGTTCAATTCCCAGGTCGAGCAATCACAACTTGCGTTTGAGTTGTCGATAAACAATCACATATGAATTGCCCAGGATTAGATTACCATTATTATATCCCCGGTATTGAGATAGGCTCGTCCCCTACCACATTATGAGACATAAATAATCAAGGCGCAACGTGGGTGCATCACTAGTTACATTTTGCCTACCCCTTTGAGAATAAACGCGTGACCTTATGTTATGACTTCGGAACGCGACTAGTCTGAACGAGCCACTGTGATGCGTTATTCGCCATGTACATTTAATACAATATTGTGATTTAAACACCTGGAGGCCCATTATCGTATCACCCTTACTGTATGATCCTCGTTTTATAAGCTACCTACTTTATTTAGTGTGCAATAAAGAATATTCTATCTATCTATCTATCTATCTATCTATCTATCGTAATCTAGATTTTAAAATATCATTTCGATCTAGTCTTAGTGACCATCAACCAATAATCAACGTCAAATGTGAACATAGATCGTAACGAGATCGAAAATAGAATAAAAGTTGACTATTATGCTTACATTGCATTCTGCTAAAAATTTTAAACTATAAACGTGAAAATTGTGGCTGAATTGAGATCGCAATGAGATCGAGATGACATTATATTGACACCGCATTGAACTTAAAGAGCAGCTGAATACCATATTTTAGTCAAATCACAATCTAATCTCAGTTAAATTCGAGAATTACATACATACATACATACACACATAGACTCACGCCTGTTTCCCATAGGGGTAGGCAGAGACAACGGATTTCCACGAGAATTACCTTCTTGAAACACTGCTCAACGGCCGAGTGTCTAAAGGTTATGTTCATTCAATTGTCATGTCATGTCTAGCACGATATTAAATGTTTGATATACGTTTCAGTATTCGGGCGTCAGAATTCCATATTTAAATATACCGTGTGCGAACTGTTATTCCAAACCCATACAAGAACCATAAAAGCAATTGACATCGGTGACACATTGGATATAACGGTACATCTATTCTAATTCAATATGAGGCTCTTCCTCAACCCTCGCATCACTTTATATTCAGAGTAATAAGGTTCGGAATTGAATGAGCGTGGGTCATTTTAGTTACGCGATCTCTACCCGGTTCCCATATAAAAAACGTCCTAGGCGGTGCATGTGGCGTCAAGTGGTTAACACAGGTGCATGCTCTTAGGATCAGACCGCACCACACATACTCTGAGTCTCGATGACAAACATGACCACTTGAAACCACCAAAATACCGTTTTATGGCTTTCGACTAACGAACATTTAAAAGTAATATTATTACTGTAACATGTCTTTTTTATAGCATATGCCGGCAAACGAGCCAGTGGGTCACCAGTGGTAAGTGATCTTCACCGCTCATGTTGCCCACAATACCAAAAGAATCATGGGCGCGTTGCTTATTAAACGAAAGTGATAACTAAGGGATTTGGAATGGTCGGCAAGTCTTCTCTGTTTATGAAAAAGGTTAGGCCTTAGTCTACCACGCTCGTGAAGTTACAATTTGTCGCGTTTCTTAAGACGAGTGAGATTTGCGGAGGCCTAAATTCAAATCCCCATCCCTTTTCTTAGAGATCGGCGACACGTCCGTGAATCTTTAGATAGTACCTAATAATACAACAAACAACACATAATCTCGACCCCACACTAGGTTAACCTGTATCGTGGGTATCAGGAACTACGAGGGCCCTGCAGTCCCTTAACACCCAGACCCGAAACAATTATTAATGGATCACACAAACATTTGTCTATAGGAATTGTTTATAGTTGTTGGAGATCGTTCGTTTGCGAGTCTCAACTATAATAATTTAAATTCATGAGTGGTAGAGCCACGCTGTAGATACTTTTGTCTACGGCATGTATGGGTCGGCTCGTCTGGGTCATTACCACTGTCTCACAGAAAACCGGCGTAAAGCAGCAGCTTGCTGCTGCGTTTCATACGGTGAGTGAGATATCCGGAGGCCCAAACCCCCTCCCCTTCCCAATCCCTTAATTATCCCTTTCCTTTAAGGTCGGCAACGCACTCATGATTATTTTGGTATTATGGGCGTACATGGGCGGTGGAGATCACTTACCATCAGGTGACCCACTGGCTCGTTTGCCAGCCTATGTAATAAAAAAAAACATAGCCGCCAAATTACCTTGACTTGATTACTTAAAACGGATTAGTTGCTGAAAATAATCGTCTTTTCCTCATAAATTTGTGAATTCGAGCACAATTGTAATTAAATTATAACCGGCACCCGCCTGCCTCGCCATATTGTGCTTGTGCCGTTATCAACAGTACTTAATTGAGTTTCGAATTCCGAGTACAATTAATTATAGTGTGTCAATGCCGACGAGTTTTCGCCAATGTAGTATCCGTGTTCTATGTTTATTTGATCAAGAGGGGAAATTTAGGATCGATTCTCGGCGAGGGAACGAAATTAAGACAAGACTGATTCATCGTATGGTGGAAAGTTCTTAAATTTATTTTGACTTTTTGCTAGCTGGGATGACGAAACGAACAGGTCGCTCGTTAATGGTAAGCTCCACGACTACCCATAACAGAAGCAACACCTCATAAAACTTTGAATTAGAAAGCACTGCATGGCACTGGATTGCTTTCGTCACTCCGAGACTAGATTATTAAGTCTCATAATGCCCAGTAATTTTACTGGCTCCAATGCCCTTCAAACCAAAACAACACACTGTTGATAGGCGGCAGAAATAGATAAAGCAGTGGTGTGAATAAGTAACCACTCCACTGGTCTCCATGTGACAACCACCTCGACAAAAACTGAGAAATGGACGAAATGGAAACAGCTAATACAACGATTTATAAAAGGCTTCAGTAATGACGTAATACGATCAACTAGAATAAATAATAATACACGATTACAGCTGTAGATCTTTATCTGCAGTTTATTACGTCATTTGAACATGGTGAAGAAATATATAAAAATGAGCTGCTTGAAATGGTAAACACGGCCTTATTCGAAAGTGTTTTATTTAAATCAGTGTTGACTTTTTTTCTGACGTTATCCCGGCTGCCTTCCCATAATGGTTTGACGGTGAATTTTATATAATGAGGGTGACCCGCCGACTGACCCTCACGATCCACAACGGTAAGCAAGATTCACCATTGCCTAGACTTTAATGTATTTACGGGCTGTTTAGAAGTAAAATTGCGTCACATAACACGGGAGTTTGATAGCTCACAGATAGAGAGCGCGATATGGGTTCTAGTTGAGAGTAAGTGAGATGATAATATTGAGTTACGGTCAATTGACCGCAACTTAGTGGTACAATTTCTATGTACCGCGCAGCTTTTCTAGTAGTAAGTCTTTGTTGCCTCGTTATTTAATCTATAATTACCATTTATCTGCCCATCACATCGCGTTATTAATAACTGTGACAGCAAAAACTGTGTCGGCGCGTGCGCACTGGCGGAGCTAGCGCCATCTGTCGGTCGCGGGGATGAGACGGGGGTGTTAGCGACGTCCGTTGGCTGCGGGGTGAGGTGCCATCTCCTGATGATTAGATAAAGGCTGAAATATTACCGACGGCGCCTATAAACTGTGCTTATACGGAATGTACCAAATTAACGCTTTTTCTGTTATGGATCGCGCCAGACGCCACCATTGATCAATCGGTCACATAATCACACAAAATCGGTTAAGTACGATTTGGACTCGCCCGCCGAGAGTTCCGTACCTACACCTTTAAAATTTTACTATTATTTATTATTATTTCTAGGATTTGTTAGGATATCTGCTACAATAACACATGAAAAATTTAGTTACTTACCTATATTAACGTTACATTATATGAATCAATATCTAGCATCGCGCTACATGAAGATTGCGACATTTCCATAATATCGACTAATAGCAAAGTAACATATTTAACGCCCGACATAAAAGGTATGTTAAAAGTATGACACCTTTGTCTGTGGCACCGTGGCGCCTAAATGTATAAACCGATTTGAATGCGATTTATTTTCTTTGAAAGACAATTTATCGAGACGGTTCTTAGCTATGTTGGAAGAAAATCTGTTCAGCCGTTTAAAAGGCGGTAGTTCTCTCGTATGCGAGATGTTTAAAATTACTAGGCATTATGAGACTTAACATCTTATGTCTTGGGGTGACGAGCGCAGTCCAGAACCATGCAGTGCTTTGTAATTGAAAGTTTCTGTTTATAGGCAGGCGTTGCGCTGACCATCAGGCGAGCGACCCGCTCGTTTCATCATTCAAGCTAATAAAAATGAGTTACAGATATTTTTGTGATTGACGTCGCGGGGTTTTCAGAGTTAGGCTATTATTATTAGGTATCTATACTTATTCATCGGTTAATCAATTTCTTATGGTTCCGTACCCAAAAGGGTACCAAAGGAACCCCATTATATAATAATAATAATAATAAATTTTTATTTACAAGTAACAATAACTCATGATAGCCTGCGCCGTATGTCTGTAAGTCTATCTTTTCAATGGCTTTATATGTAAAATTTCCACCGAATATGTGATTTATTAACAGATAATAAAAATAGGAAAAAATAAATTTAATACCGGAATATCAATTTGCGAGCCCAACTCGCACTTGACTGGTTTTTATTTGGACACACCTGTTATAGATTCAGATAGAAAACAAACCACCCTAACGATTAGTAAAGTTGCTTCATTAAAGGAATAACTGCAGACGCATCCAATGTGTCTTCAATAAGGGGTCCGGCGCTAGCACTTAATTTGAAGCATTTCGAGGGTGGATGGTTTTTTTTTAATATGGCTTAACCGGCGAACCTATTATTGATTAATCCAAAGAATGTGGATTCGATTACGCGCTAATGGACTCCGATAACAAATTGAAAATATTAGCTTCAAACGAAATAATGCGGAATTAAAGTTAATGTGATAGGAATGATAGCTCAGTGGTATGGACTGTCGAGATGAAAGTTGCAGTTCGAAACCAGCCCCAAGAGCATACACCTCTGACTTTTCTAAGATACGTGTATATTAATTGTTAATTATCACTTGCTTTAACGGTGAAGGAAACATCGTCAGTATACCTGCATACCTGAGAAGTTCTCCATAAGAATTTCGAAGGTATGTGAAGTCTGCCACTCCGCATTAGGCCAGCGTGGTGGACTACGGCCTAACCCCTCTCACACAGTAGAGGAGGCCCGTACCCAGCAGTCGGACGTATAAAATACTATTAACTAGTATTATTTAATTATTTATTATTATAAAGTTTATGTTGAAAATTACGATTTTGTCGTTTGAAATATGGGTTTCGATATATTTTTTAATGGCAATGAGCAGTTGAAAGTCGTATGCGGATGACAGCGCAGAGAATAACATATTTGAAGGAAATTTTATTAACACGTCAGACCGGCATAATTCTGGCGACTGTCGAGAGATGCAATTGTTTTTCAACGGTCGCCATTATATTTGGGCTGCACTGTATGTACATACCATCAGGTCCAGTCACATTGTCGTGCCAGGGTAAGAGAAAGAGTTTTTCGTATGACATTGGTAAGAATTTAATTGAAAACTCCAGTTTGCAAGGCAATATTCGATTCACGCTTATTGCCAAACGCGGCCTTGGAACGAGTTTTCTTTTATAGCCCCGCCTCTGTTGTACGATACTCTTTCTACATGAAAATGGGGCTTAGCCGTATAAGACTTTTCAAATCATAAACAATATGAAAAAGAATAAAACTACATATTTTAAATTAAATTCCAATTAATATAAATAACCTTTGAAGATAATCTGCGATTTTGTAATAAATACACAAAGTTTTCCGAGCGCTTAAGCGATTGTATTTAATTACATATATGTATTCAAATGTAATTATATAAAACAGTAATTAAAATTAAAAATAAATGTTTACTTTGTCGTTTTTTAAAGCTAAGCTTAAGGTTATAAACGACCAAGTCGTGGGAACAGTACCAAAGAACCGCGAACTTATAATAACTGATAATGACAGCTTTATCTAAAACTACAATGTTTAACATAGTAAATGGCAATGTAGTAATTGTAAGTCATAGAGCTGCGCTGTAAATAGCTTTAACACGACAGCATGAAAAAAAAACCACCATCTCACATCTTATCACCAGTGTCTCCTAGAAAACTAACATCACTTAGCAGCTTGCTGTTGCATTTCGTACGGTGAGTGAGATATCCAGAGGCCCAAATCTCCCTCACCTTCCCGATTTCTAATTACCTTTCCTTTAATGTCGGGCCTATGATTCTTTCAGTTATTGTGGGTGTACATGGACAGTGGACATCACTTACCATCAGGTGACCCACTTGTTCAAATGCCGCTCTATGCTATAAAAAAACCTGGAGATAGGAGTTTCACGGCGTCTGTACCATCGTGATGTGGTAGCCCTAAAGATTTGTACTAGGTTTATGTGTATCAAAGCGTTTTGTTATGTAATTTTCCGGTGAGAAATGTACGGTGTCCCAAAACCACCCTCTTATTTCATTTTATTTTTATTTTTTCTCATTGGCTTGAATGACGAGACGAGCAGGTCGCTCGCCTGATGGTAAGCGCCACGCCTGCTCATAAATAGAAGCAACGCTAAACAGAACTTTAAATAACAAAGCACTGCATGACACTGGACTGCACTCGTCACCTTTAGACATAAGGTGTTAAGTCTCATAATGCCCAGTAATTTCACTGGCTCCAATATCCTTCAAACTGAAACACAACAGTGCTTACACACTGTTGCTTAGCGGCAGTAATAGACAAAACCAACCCAGCCGCACTCTCGCATACGAGGGACCTACCACCTTGTGTGTGTTCCAATTCTTTAGTTATCACTTGTTTAAGGTTCGCAACGCATCCATGTTTCTTTTGGTATTGTGGGCGGTGGATATCACTTACCATAAAGTAAACCACTTGCTCGTCTGCCGGCCTAAGCTATAAAATATAATCAATTAAAATTTAATTTGAATTCAGCATATGTTTTTGAAATATATTATTATTGCTTTATTACAAATTACATTTATAAATAATGTAAACCTCATAAAGCTTTCCTTAAACGTCTTCATTTATTACGCGTTTGTAATTAAAACCTTCCCTGAAGTTTACTTTGATTTACTGCAGGATAATAACTCTGTTAATTAGCTAACTTCATTATTGTTGAGTACCCTTTAATTAGAGTTCCGTGTGTGCCGTGGTTATTGTATAGTTAAGACTAGTGTGGAAATTTTCGGTTACAAAAAATATTATATATTCTTAAAGATTTATATTTTGGACGCGGTCATCTAGGGTCTTACCCTCGTGTATATTTAATTTTTATCATTTTTTTATATTTCTTAGGAAATCATTATAACATTATATTTAGTGAAGCAATTAAATACATATTACGTTTCAAAAGATTTAGCCTTTTAAAAGTAGTACTGACAGACAGAAGGCGGCGCGGCGCGACGTAGGCACCGTTTGGCTACCAAGAATTAAAAATACAATTAAATTCTGTAATAGTAGTCTACACTACACACAATGCAGAAACCTAGATAGAGATCGAAAGTCCTTAAATACGGGCTCTAGAATCGTTAATGATGTTCTATAATAATGTTTTCTAAATATATACATGGGCATAAATAAAACTTTAACTAACTCATTATACGCCAATTTGTAGACATTTGAGTAAATAAATGACAGTTGCCATTTACATAAACATTACTACAGCAGTAGTTGGCATTAATTTATAATTGAAAGCGTCGTAGACCCGCATTCCACGTGCTGATATACAACTAGTACGTACCACTTCACTTTATAAATTGACTTCAAATGTATATATATGGTATTGGTAACATGAAAAAAGAAGAATACGCGAGTAGGCCGAGGGTACAACGGTTGTACTAATGAAGCTCGGTGTCACACGGGCGATTTACGCGCCGCGGTCTAAAAATAAACGCGACGTGCGCTCTACTAAAAGCATCGATGTTAAGCAAAAGGAAAAAGAGTCAAAGGCGGGGAGACTTCGCTCCGCCCCGGGCTCCGCCTTCGAGGGCTCGCCGGCCCTTCGCGACGTGGTAAATGCCCGGCGCGGTGCGGCACAACGGCTTTCATCGACCACTCTACGGGTTTGTTGTTATTTATAGGCTTAGGGTGACCATCGACTCTCACTCAACAGACATTTATATTCATTAAATACACGAATATATCACAATGGTTCATTAGATTTTTTTGAAAGTACGTTTTAAGAAATGGTACATAAAAAGGCATATATTAAAGTGTCTAAACTAGCAACATCGACTAGTACATGCATGCGATAAAATTATTAATAATTACTGTAATAAGCGTACCATAAAAACACAAACTTAAATTACAAAATTTGCGTTAAATACTCTACATTATAAATCTATAATATTAGTTTATCAAAACAATCTACAAAGTGCCTAATATTATTAAAAAAATGTAGCGCAGCAGCATTAAATTAACCACACGTACCGACAGCAAATGCGTTACAGACTCGAAATGTCTACAATCTTATTCCGCCTATAAAATAACGATCGATAAATAATTGGTTTAGTGGAGACCACGTTTTAACAAACTTATTCTGGGATAACTGTAACAGATTTGTTTACTGTGGGTAATGCTAGGTGAGGTGATTTGAACATCTTAAAACACAAAGATTAGGAACTTGTTCAGACAAAACCAATGTACTGCGGGTTAAATCCTCTCGCTTAAACGTCAAAAACTATAGGACGTTTTATAATTCGAGATAATAAAATTGCGTGTTTTTTATTGACCAAAATGACGAGACAATCAGGTCGCTCGCCTGATGGGAAGCACTTGCCTACAACAAACAAACTGTGACATGATTTTAAACGATATTTAAACTTAAAATATGCTGTGCGGTAATATGGCAACAAATGTAATTTATGGAATGTTTATTAACCAATTTTTTGCAAAATTAGAGTTACAATATCGCCAAATTAAGCAATAGAGATATATTGAGATTTCGATCTTCAATAACCGCGTTATGTTGTCGTCTAATTATTCGTGAAGTCATGGAGAGCTTTCAACTGAAAATTCAGTACTGA
This sequence comes from Mimas tiliae, assembly GCA_905332985.1. Taxonomy (NCBI): domain Eukaryota; kingdom Metazoa; phylum Arthropoda; class Insecta; order Lepidoptera; family Sphingidae; genus Mimas; species Mimas tiliae. The sequence continues at coordinate 20,066,034 of HG995242.1, forward strand.
GGTCAACGAGCTCAGCTTTATACTGAGTTGGGACCTTGCCCATGACATTGCACAACACAATTTAATCAAATTGTTTAATAATTATCGTTTACATAAGTCAGAAATAAAAGTGTTTTATTCTTTTGTGCGATCATCTAATCTTTTGGAATACACGATATATAATAAAGCGGTCGCCATTTTCCAATAATTTAAGCAAGTCCCAAAAGCTTGTCACCCTACCAAGCGGTACGTGTACGTATATAGAGAGGAGGCGATTATTTCCCGAGTTATATGCACTGCACAGAAACTAGTTCCACATTATTGTGGCGGTCAGTGACTCCGGCCGCTGCCACCGGCACCAACTCTAATCACGTGAGAGCTTCCGTTTACTGAGCTCGTTTTGGTTAATGAAAATTGACAGGTTATAGGCTCTGGTATGCAATCACTAGAATGGTGGTAGCGATGCAACTCGCCATGTGATATAAATCGTTGCGGAATCAAAAGTCGCCGTTAATTACATACATACATGTATTAGCCAGAGTGGTAGAGCCACGCTGTAGAAAGTTTTATCTACAGCATGAATGTGCCGGCTTGGCCGGGTCGTTACCACTGTCTCACAGAAAAACGGCGTCAAGTAGCAGCATGCTGCTGCGTTTCGTACAGTGAGTGAGATATCCGGAGGCCCAAATCCCCTTCCCTTTCCCAATCCCTCAATCCCTTTCCTATAAGGTCGGCAACGCGCTCATGATTCTTCTAGTATTGTGGGCGTCGTTAGGCGGTGGAGATCACTTACCATCAGGTGACCCACTGGTCTAGCATAGGCCGGTAAACGAGCAAGTGGGTCACCTGATGGTAAGTGATCTCCACCGCCCATGTACGCCTACAATACCAAACGAATTATGGGTGCGTTGCCGACCTTAACGGAAAGGGATAATTAAGGGATTGGGTAAGGGAGGGAATTTGGGTCTCCGGATATCTCGATATACGATACGCAGCAGTAAGCTACTACATTACGCCGGTTTTCTGTGAGACAGTGGTAAAGACCCAGACGAGCCGGCCCGTGCCACAAGTGTCTACAGCGTGGCTCTACCACTCAAAAAATGTAACGCCAGACTACCACGTATTAGACGCCGACGATGTCCTATTTTTTTATCCCATACACAAATCTGAAAATGGGCCATCTTTAGCGTTTAATACTTCGTAGTCGGGTGCTAGCTTTATTAAATCATATGCAGTTCTGAATAACTATTAAATTGCTATCGGCACCGTACGCGCATCAGTAACATGTTAAAAGTAGCCGACGCGTTTGGCGCGTGCTACAAGTATAATGCTGATAAATGTTTACAAGGTGGTAGGTCCCTCGTTTGCGAGAGACCGGCTGGGTTGGTACCACCGCTTTGTCTATTTCTGCCGCCAAGCAACAGTGTGTAAGCACTGTTGTGTTCCGGTGTGAAGGACATTGAAGCCAGTGTAATTACTGGGCATTATGAGACATAACACCTTATGTCTCGGGGTGACGAGCGCAGTCCAGTGTCATGCAGTGCTTTATTTAAAGTTCTGTGTGGCGTTGCTTCTGTTTATGAGCAGGCGTGGCGCTTACGACCAGCGACCTGCTCGTCTCGTCATTCAATCTAATAAAAAAAAATGTAGGCCACCTAAAACAGAACAAGAATTTGCTTACAGTTACTTTTAACGGTTATTATAGGTTAAAAAATAAAAAACACAGCAAATGCACCGCTTATCAATTAATATTGAAGTGTTACCCATTTTCCTGTACTTCATAGTAAGCAAATTGATACGGCGATGCCGAATAAAGTAAACCCTATATTCGACGGAGACATTACCTAACTATTTAAGAAAAAAGTGAACCTTTTTTTGAATTCGGTTAAAAATATGGATACTGTATAAGTACTAGTATAGTTTCAAAAACTCCAAGAATCGATAGCTTTATACTAGGTTCTAAAATTAAATTATGAATTCAAATTATTTATAAGTTTTCAGTTAAATGTAAGTAGTTTTCAGGTAGGTTATTGCTCCGTATTACCTTTGAACTAACCTTTTTGCGTGACGACCGCACATTCTGGCTGGTATAGTATAATATCTTTAGTTAATAAACCGAGGTTCGTGGGGAAACGTTACATGTAAGCGGCTTTGGGATTACGGTATTGAAATGGTAGACTTTTGTTTAGCATTCGATTTCGATTTGGTGTCAAAGTATAAGAGAAATTGAATACGATTCATTATCTATAAGAAACGGAGACACGCTCGGTGAAATGCGGGTGTACTGGATACACCTCTGCCTACCCCTTCGAGGATTACAAGCATGGGTGCCTATGTTTGACAGCCTCCGTGGTGCAGCGGGCGAGTAGCCGGCTGCGAAGCGAGAGGCCGTGGGTTTGATTCCCGCACCGAGACAAATGTTTGTGTGATCCCACAATTATTTGTTTCGGGTCTGGGTGTTGTGGGACCGCAAGTCCCTCGTAGTTCCTGACACCTACGACACAGGTTTACCTAGTGTGGGGTCAGGACTATGTTTGTGACTGTTGGGTGTATTTATTAATTAATTTATAGGTACGAGTGTGTATCTATAAAAACATACTGCATTTTTTAAACTTGCAGATAATTTAAATAAAATGGGTTACGCATTTTATAAATGAGGTCTAGGTTTTACGTACAATTTTATGCTCAAAATATCCTAGGTAGATAGACTATGACTTTTTTTATTCCTTTTAAAAATATGTCTTTATAGCTGAGAGACCACATCGCGTTGCCAATCATGAAAGACAATATTCAATACCTATTATCTAGTGATGCACTACCACCTAAATGATATAATTAAATAATTTAATTTAATAGCAATAGGTATTTGATAGTGGGTCAGCAAGAATACTGTTGCAAAAAACGACATAAAAAATCTTTAATACAAAATTATCCCTCCTGTCACTAACCCCCGGTTTCTGAAACGCTGATCAAATCAACATTCAACTAACAGAACTTTGAGTTGACATCGCTGTCAAATCAATTCGAGTTGGTGGAACGTTATTTAGTAAAAAAATAAATTATATTTGATCTCTCTTTAGTACCGTTTGACATGAGATTTTTCATATTAATTTGAAAATTATGTTAGCTAACATGTGTGTCAAATCAAAGGTGTTGATCACGCTTCTAGCAACTCAATTTCGACTTGACATGAGATTTGATATTTGATTAGTTAATTTAACATTGATCACCTTTCAGAAACCGGGCGTTAGTCTTTCATTCTGGACACTATTGTACTAGAGATAATGGGCAAATTATAATAGGTCGCCCCTATGTGAGAGTCCGTTTGGATAGCTACGAGCTAACTGCAGTGTCATTTAGTATACAATATATGAAGGGAAGCTTGCTCAGGAAATTTGCTCGCCCGTCATTTGAGTGGTAGAGCGCACGCTGTAGACACTTTTACAGAATGAATTTTCTACAGAATGAATGGGCTGGCTCGTCCGGGTCGTTACCACTGTCTCACAGAAAACCGACGTAAAGTAGTAGCTTTCGCACGGTGAGTGAGATAGGTGCAAACCCCCCCCCCCCCCCCACACTTGCCAATCCCTTAATTATCCCTTTATTTTAAGGTTGGCAACGCGCCCATATATCTTTGGTATTGTGGGTGTATATATTTCCGACCTATGACATAAAAAAATGATAAGATAAAAACTTTAAAAACCGACATCAAAGCCCGAATAGCGGTGCGTTTTCTATTTTTCGTTGAGGAGTTTTCTATTTTCTCTCGATATCATCGATGATATATCGTCATCAGATCTTACCTATATTTATGAGGGGCCACCTTTGGAATCTCTTTGGAATACAAGAATTATCACAGTCGGTCAGCGCTGATGACGCGTAATATACATAAATAAAACAAAATTTAGAAGTCGCTTTAAAAATAAATAAATATATATCCCTAGTAGTAGTAGTAGTAACCACAACCAAATTCCAATTCTTTATTATGTAATTAGGCCACCAAGGGTACTACACGACAAGTTTAAAAACTCAGCCGTTACTATTTGATATTTAGGTCATTACTTTATTAAATACATTTCATTTAGGTATAGAAAACATGCAATTTAAAAAATAAGTAACTTATTCATTGAAGAGAACCAAAGTCAATATTGTTGGGTATTGTGGGTAAATAATAAATACTTTATGTTTATGTACCGTCAGGCTTTTGATAATAAATCAGTTTGTGAACCACCGCTCGTGTTTCCGTACTTAAATCCTACTAATATAAGACAAAGACTTTAATGTATACTACTAGAAAAGCTGCGGAGTACATAAAAATTGTACCACTAATTTGCGGTCAATTGACCGTAACTCAATATTACCATCTCGCTTACTCTCAACTAGAACCTCTATCGCGCTCCTTGTTTGTCAGCTGTCAAACTCCCATGTTATGTGACACCATTTTACTTCTAAACAGCCCGTCTAGTAGTATACATTTAAGTCTTTGATAAGAGATAAGATTGTGCAGCACTAAGTAAACCATTTAATTGCCTCTACCTACACGTGGTACACTGTTGAATGCCATGAGAGGCAATGGCGAAACTTGGTCCCTGGTGTGGACTGTGGGGGTCAGACGGAGAAAGACGGTCGCTCCATATAATACCAAATAACGTCAAATCTATGGTACGAGAAGGCGGACCCTGGAACTTAGTTTTTTTATGAAAGAAGGGGCAACGGAGCAAGCGGGTCACCTGATGGTGAGTGATCACCGCCGCCCATGGACACCGTCAATACCAGGGGATTTGTCGGCCGGGATAACGCCAGGGAACGAGAAAAGAAGTAACCACATGTTTGGAATAGTTTATATATTTTTTTATTAGCTTGAATGACGAGACTAGCAGCTCGCTTGCCTGATGGTAAGCACCACGCCTGCTCATAAACAGAAGCAACGCCACACAGAACTTTAAATAACAAAGCACTGAATGACACTGGACTGCGCTCTTCACCCCGAGACATAAGGTGTTAAGTCTCATAATGCCCAGTAATTTCACTGACTTCAATGTCCTTAAAATCGGAACACACCAGTGCTTACACACTGTTGCTTGGCGGCAGAAATAGACATAGCGGTGGTACCAACCCAGCCGGCCTTTCGCATACGAGGGACCTACCACCTTGTTATTATTTATCTGGCGGTACTCATTATTCCAATGTGATCGGTTACCCTCATGTTGGTTAACTTTTTAATCGGGCCGAGCGGCAGGGTTGCTTTCGGAAAATATACGAGATAGCCATACGTCATCAGTCCCGGTCGTGTAAAGCAGCGGTGCTAATCACGCGCTAATTTCGGTTGTTTTAACGCGGTTTGGTGCCTCGGGGACCTTTGCTTTGATAGTGATAGTGATATTATTTGGTTCGGGATAAACTTTAATCCAGTAGAAGTGTACCAGAGAACCTCAGGCGGTGGCCCCGTTGGCGCTGGGTCTGTCGCGGAATATTTTCAAATTTATTTCAATTGTTCAAATATAATTCAGTATACAGGTTTTTTTTTTATTATATGACATTGTGGGTTGATAAATACTGCTTGAAAGTATATATTTGATGTAACGGAGGGCGACAAGGCTCTTTTCTCTGTAGGGAGTGGACAGTGTAGTTAGTGGATTGTGTACCTAGTGCGGCAAAGTCGAGTTTAACGGTAAGTGCTAGAACATAATCATGGTGACTGTATAATGCAATATTTACCTTTGGTACAGAGAGTTTCTACGAGTAATATGGTTATCCTGCCGCGGTAGAAGAGTATCTTTGGTACAGTTTCTACGAGTAATATGGATATCCTGCTGCGTAATATTTTCTTTTCTTGTGTGCATGTTTTGAAGAACTTCATTTCGCTAACCCAACATGTAAAAAAGGGGGTTTCAAGACTGGGTCCGCTGGACAGGACTCACATTAACATACACACTTTTTAAGTAGTTTCCCTTGTTTGCTGTAGGACAATTGTGTTATCTATTCAAGATTCGAACCCGGAGTCCTAAGGTAAGTGGTAGATATCAATCACATGTACTACGTAATAAGGGTTTTGTATACTGGGTTGCCGATCCCAGTTTGTATGATACACCACATATTGAATATGTTATTTTAGAAACCAAAATGTTATTTTAGAAATTACTGGAATATTCATGTAATATGCAATATTACAGAAATAACTGTAGTTACTGTATTTTCTAATGTGACTCACTAGGGATGGGCCATTCCATCAAATATTATTGACACATGCTGGTAATCCCATAGTCACATACATAAACAATTAAAAACATCCTTTAGAAATGAAAGCTGCTGAAATGGTGCATTTTGCCGTCATAGTGGTTTATTCAGATGAGTCGCGTTCCAAAGGCCATAGTTTTGCCGACCGTCGTGGGACCCAAATTCTCTTGATGGTCAACATGGTATTTAGTTTACATTGTACTCAAAACAAGGCCACTGTAATCACTTTGCCGTGGTAGAGTATGAAAAAGCGCCAAATAACATGACGTATTTATAGAATTGATTCAAGTCCCAGGTCGGGTAATCATTTGTACCTAATTTAGTTTATCGATATTGAAAATGAAATAGATTCGCCACAATTATTACATCACAAATATTACATGGTCAGAAATTAGTTAATACCTAATAAGTTCAGTGGAACTTAGATGCGTTAGTTACACCTTACCCTTTGAGGGATATGGGCGGGCGCTTATTTTTTTTTAAATAAATAAAAACGTGGCTCTGCAATGCAAAACAGCTATTACGTAACGTTCGTACGTACGTTCAATCGTTATTAGTGGGAAACTGCGGTTGTGTATTTATGGCGACTTCACGGATACAGTTTTTTTATTGTATTTTATACATACATACATACGCACTCACGCCTGTAATCCCCGAAGGGGTAGGCAGAGGTGTAACCAGTACACCCAGATTTCGCCGAGCGTATCTGCGTCCCACGATGTGATATGGAACGAGCATATCGCCATACCGGGCACAAATTCCAGACCCCGGGCTGATACTGAGCATTTCGTAAAACTCAATACCACTTTACCCGACCCGGGGATGGAACCCGAGACCTCAGCGTTGGCCTCAATCGTAAAGCGTACGCATTACAACTGCGCCACCGAGGCATATTTTATCAACTTTAATAACGAGAGTAGCATGTCGCTTGTCTGAATGAATACTGAGATGGGAGCTATTTGAGATATTACGTCATTTTTCTGCGAGACAGTGGTGACACACACACTAGACTGATATATCATAGATGAATGGCCAGTTGTCTAGAAAGTGACATTGATTGTCTAAGCACCGACAATGTTGAGTATGAGTAATGACTGCACCATACAACACACATGCAAATCCGTGGAGGGACAGATGTCGCGACTTGTCCGACAACACACGTAGATAACGAGCCATTGTGCGCTCGTGCCTTGTGTCTTGTGCCTCGTGCCTCGTGCCTCGCCTCACATTATATAATATGGTGATGTTTACACACATCAGCGCTAACAGACCTAAGAATATATAGAATGCTTGCGGTCTTGCGGTTTATATATTTACTTAAGGTACGGTATATATTAGCTGTGTATTAAAAAGAATACATCCAAAATGCACATAGTCTCAGGTGATGTTTGTGACCCCGCGCTAGAATAAGAGCCATCCTGTAGACAGTTTTGTCTACAGCATGAATGGGCCGGCTCATCCGGGTCGTTACCACTGTCTCCCAGAAAACCGACGTAAAGTAGCTGTTGCTGCGTTTCGTACGGTGAGTGATATCCGGAGGCCCAAATCCCCTTCCCTTCCCAATTCCTTAATTATTCCTTTCCTTTAAGGTCGGCAACGCGCCCATGACTCATTTGGTATTGTGGGCATACATGGGCGGTGGAGATCACTTACCATCAGGTTACCCACTTACCCGGTTGCCGGCCTGTGCAATAAAAAAAATCCACTGTTACCATTTTCTCAGGAACTACGAAGGACTTACGGTCCCACAACAACCAAACCCGAAACAAATATTTTGAAATTACACAAACATTTGCCTCAGCACTTTCTTAGCAGGCCCCTATATTACACAAACTATAATCAGACCAAATTTCATGATCCTAGCTTTAGTAGTTTTTGAGATATCGTGATTAATCAGTGAATGAGCGAGGGAGAGGTTTTTCGCATTTATATATATAAATTGTAACGTTTTGGGGTGGAAAGAATATCTCTTGCTCCGATCTCATAGTAGGTATTATTTCTGAATAAAAATATGAAATGCATACTACAATACGAAACTCTTTATTGCAAACAATACAACTAAAAATATTATATAACTAATACGCCCACGCTCTACCTATACTCTACACAATGAAACAAATCGTCGTAATAATAATAATAATAATTTATTTATTTGTCAGAATATTGTGTAAAAGATGATACAAAAAATATAGTTGTCCAATATTCAGCCGTTTCCGACGTACAAATGTTTCCATAAATATTATAATTTTCTTTTATCGAATTCCATCAATGTCACAGTATATTATTTTAAAACCAAACATGTCTATTTAAACTATTAAAATACAATCCCATAAACGCAATAAACAATTATTAAAAAACTGATAACATAATTATGTAATAGAATAAATATTCGATAAAATTACATTAAATATAATTAAGTACTACCTACTAAGTAATTACGTTAAATAGTTTTGAATCACAAATGACAATTTCAAAAGTTTCCTTTAGTAGTAAGTTGCCACGGAAAAGTAAAGTAAAAAATATACTCCTCACGCCTGCAATCCCCAAAGGGGTAGGCAGAGGTGTAACCAGTACACCCACCTTTCGCCGAGCGTATCTCCGTCCCTTATGTGATAAGGACCCTAGACCTCAGCGTTGGCCTCAATCGTAATACGTACGCATTACAACTGCGCCACCGAGGCAGTCGAAGCAGTAAAGTTAAAAAGTGAACACATATTTACAACGCCGAGGTCTCGGGTTCGATCCCCGGGTCGGGTAAAGTTGTATTGGGTTTTTCTATTACGAAATACTCAATATCAGCCCGGAGTCTGGAAATTTGTGCCCGGAATAGCGATAGGCTCGCCTTCTATCACATAAGGGACGGAAATACGCTCGGCGAAATGTGTGTGTACTGGTTACACCTCTGCCTACCCCTTCGGGGATTACAGGCGTGAGTGCGTATGTATGTATGTATATTTATCCATCGACGCGGAACGTACGCGCTTTCGTGTCATTTTTTCTGTGGCAATGTTGCGAACAACGCACATTAATAATTGTTAGTTCAGCTATCAGTGTAGTATAACTTGTTTTAATGTATGACATGCTCGGCCATTGTAGTACATACAAAAATAACAATCTTTGACTACACAATAGTGTTTATAATATAATGTATCGTTGCTGAAGCCAATTGGTTCCACACATGTTAAAACTGGCATAATATATCATTGCATACATATAAAAGTAATATAAAATATCATAGTAAAATATGTATTTGTTAGGTAACAAAAAGAGGCACAAAAAGTAAGACTCAACATGTTTTTGTAACGCTCGCGCCGCCCTGAAGGCCAATTCTCGTAATTTTAAATGTTCAAAATATCATTCCGATCTAGTCTCAGCGTCAAGAAAGTTGCAAATGGCATTTTTTAAACCAAAAAATATGCTTTTAGAGACATTTTTTTAATGAATACATTGCTTAATGTTTAAAATTGACGATTAAAGTTACATATCTGTGGTTACATCACATCCAGGCACTTGAAACGTTGGGTACAATTCAAAAATTCCTCAAAACGAACTGAACACACGTGTACTAAATATTAATGAACGTCGTAAAAGCATCGTAGTGAGCAGTCACGTTTGATATCCTAATCCTACTGATAACAACGATCATTATGGGAGAAGTTGAAATTAACGCGAGAGACCTCTCCCTCCGCTGATAACTCTTGTTTTATTATTCTTCATCGATAAGTGAGTCGATGGATATCGACCATAAACGAAACTAATGTCCCGGCATCAGGGCTCGCTGTAGCCAATGAAGTACTAGAATAACTTAGAACAGACACCGCGAGCAATATTCTTGTGCAGACTGCAATATGCGGTATGCCTACTGATAAAGGACATGATTCATAAATAAATTACAAACAATGTTAATTAACGAAACCTTTGAATTTCATCAAATATAGATGACTATCATTAATTCCATTTAGGCACTACGATGCCACAAACAGACTAAAGAGTCAAACTTATAACACCTCTTTTTTATGTTGGATGATAAGAATGCTGTCTTGTTTTACGCATATGTATAATAAAATTTTGAATAAGGGCGATAATGTGAAGGAATTTGGACTGAGGCAGTTGGTGCTGCGCCGCAGTGCGTGACACACTTTTTTCCCAGTGTCTGTTCTACTACGTTAATACAACACTTCAATGGCATTTCTCCGGTTAGTAGGTACGCCTGCGGCGGCCCTACGCGATGGCTCACTCGAATTATTATGGTAATGTGTCTCCAGATATTGGCCGGGGACACTTTCCCATGCGTCTGCTGGTTTATCGAGTGGCGCCTGCATTAGCCGCGAGGTTCCCTTTGCGGGCCGCTGCCGTCCCTTCCTCCCCCGCCGTACGTCCCACGTCCCGCCGACTCCCCGACTCTGGCGCCGCCGCTCTTAAGCCACGACAAGTATTGTTTTTTTGTCAGCTCTCGATGTAGAAGGTAATTAATTAGGGCGCGGACCCTCTGTGAGAAAGCGACACTTTACCGCACTTCGATGAGAGATTTGCGATCCTGCGGCCCGGTACCGCGACTTTGGGGAACGTTAAAGCACTAACGCGACGCGACGTCATCAACGTGTCTTCTTGTACTCCTAAGTTATCTCAGTTACTCTATCTAAATTCGCATAGCATCACGCATAACTGGAGTGAGAGTACAGATGTCCATTAAGATACGATAAAGAATTCTTTTGTCACACGAGGGTCCAAAAAACGAGTGCATTGGCGTGGCGTGTGTCATCGACGTTCTTTTGTTTGGTGACGCGACGCGACGGTCCGCTTGCGTAATGGTACAAATGAGGCTCCAGAAAAACTAGCGATGTGCAGATAAGCGCTAAATGATACCGGCAGGTCATTAAGGCGAGCCGGTATAGTATTTTTCAATACAACTTGCAGACAATTTAAATAAACATTTTCACTAATATTTCACCATGAACTTTAAAAATTCAACAACTAGTTTTAATTGTGTTAAGCAGTTTTTTTAACTAGTTTAATTGTGTTAAGCATTTTGATCCTGAGTAGCACATTTATCTTTAAACTTATATTAATTATAGGTAATTCATAGAAATATCATATTAATAATGCTGTGGGCATCGGGCAGGCCGGTCGTAAAAACTACAAGCCAAATCTTTCTGTAACATGTGCTAGAAAGCATGTTGTGCGCCGTGGGATATAGACAGACGGAAAAAGAAGAAAAATGGAGGCCCGAGCCAAACAGTGGGATAGTATACCATATAATACATGCAACAGGGTATCGTTTTATTACTGTATTTTCTGACCGCCTCGGTGGCGCAGTTGTAATGCGTACGTGTACGACTGACGCTGACACTGAGCTCTACGATCCCCGGGTCGGTTAAAAGTGATATTGGGTTTTTCTATTACAAAAGAAAGCTCAGTATCAGCCCGGAGTCTGGAATTTGTGCCCGGTATGGCGATAGGCTCGCCCCCTATCACATCATGGGTCGGAGATACGCTCGGCGAAATGTGGGTGTACTAGTCGCACCTCTGCCTACCCCTTCGGGGATTACAGATTTGAGTGCGTATGTATGTATGTATAATACATGGCTCAGGGTTAATATCATTTTATTACTGTATTTTCTGCAAGGCTATTAAAAACACAATATGGAACATAAGGCTCTCCTGGCATTATTCCAGTGAGGTTGGTGTGCGTGGGCGAGAGCCGCGAACTTACTGTTGTTGGCTATTAATAACATAAAAACAAGCCGAGTGGATTAACACATTAACAGGCCCGCCGTCGCCGGAATAAAAGCATTCCCCGTGTGTGTCTGGATCGAATGGAAAAAATTTGGTGACAACGCCCGGGATCAATTAGTAGGCCTTGTAGGGCGCCACCGCTCTCGCCGGCCACTTTACGAGCTCCTCTATTAATGGACTGTCCAAATTTACGATGTCCATCTGTAATGAGTTGAACCGGACCGACCGCGGACGCGACTGGCGCATCTCTTGATATCAGTACACCTTTACTTTAGGACACGTCGCACCTCATATGTATCACAATAATTATTTTTATACTTTATATACTTAGTGTCCGCAGTTCAAGTTGTTGCAAGTTACACGATTGTTGTTACGTCATTCGTGCTGATGCGTACAACGATGTTTCGAGCAGATTAAATTAGCAACGTATTATATATTATGCAACTGAACTTATCTATCATAACATCATTTTACAAAACTTAGAAACCAACTTAAATTTTTAGTGGTAGTTACAGCAATAGCATGTAAATTCCAATACAATAACACAACCGCGACGAGTGTACTGTTGTCCGTTGAGGAGTTTTATTTTTTTACTCCATACCCCGTCATCAGATCTTAACCAAATTTATATGGAACCACATTGCAGCTAAACTCTATCGAGTGAATTTTTTTCCAACAAAATCGATCCACAATTAGCGGAGAAATCGATGTAAATACATAAAAAAAAGCAAAAAAAAAACGCTGAATTGAGAACTTCCTCCTTTTTTGAAGTCGGTTATAAAAGACTTCCTACGGCTACTCTGTGAATTAATTGCAAATATATAATGAATAAATGCAATCACTATTGATGATATACGAAAGTTTGTAGGTAGTGACCGCACCCGTGGGCCGTGATGCAGCGGGCGGATAGACGGCTGGAAAACAAGAGACCGCGGGTTCGATTCCCGCATCGATACGACTGTTTGTGTGGTCTACAAATATTAGTTCAGCTTTAACTTTTGTGGGACCAAAAATTTCTCGTAGTTCCTGATACCTACGATCTAAGTTAACCCAGATTGAGGGCTGGACTATGTTGCTATGATCCGCCCACATAAATGTCTTTTTCTGGGATAAAAGTGGCCATGTCTTGGTCTACTTTTAAACCAAGTTTTATACAAAATTCAACATCCCCCCCCCCCCGGCCCTTTCGCAAGTGAGTGAAATTTTACAAAAATGTGTAATCCAGTCTCTTTATTTTTTATAAGACTCAATTTCACAGTCTTATTTCGTTCCATAGAAAAGTTTCATACAAAGTTCAACCCCCTTAAAATGTAAATTTCAAAAAATCCTTCTTTAGTGGATGTTTACAGCATAATTTAGCATTTTCTTGTTATTGGCTTTCTGTCAGCTATATTATTGCTATGTTTAATACTACTGTCTGTAAGTTTTCCATGTATTAAATAAATAAAACACATTAACTGCCTAAATTTCAAGTTTGTAGCCCCAGTAGTTTAGGCTCTGCGTTGTAAGTACATAATTATGTATGTATAGATTATATATTGTTGTATATTGTGATTTTTCCTTAACACAATTAAAATTTTCCTTAATATGGTTAAACACAAATTAGGTATTAATTATTCTATCAATTTTAATTATTGTTTTGTGCAGAAACTGTAATGTCCATGATAGCGTTCGTTCATTGAGCTTCTGCACACACACACACACACACACACACACATACACATGTGTGTGTATAGCACTGTCTGCCGTCACACTTTGCGGTTGCGGTCGCACAAATCAGCGCATCAGCTAACAGTGTGATGTTTTGCACTGCGATGACGTCTAAATAGTAGACACCATGTATCTTGTTTATGTACAATTAATTTAATAATGAATATAATCAAATATAGCAGTATAACTAATATTAATTATGAATACCTATTTGTTATAATTTTCCTGTAAAAATAAGTAAATATATACACCCAGACAGTCACACACATAGTGCTGATCCCGCACTAGGTTAACCTGTATCGTGGGCATCAGGAACTACGAGGGACTTGGTCCCACAACACCCAGACCCGAGACAAACATTTGTCTCATTGCGGGAATCGAACCCACGACTTCTCGCTTAGCTGCCGGCTACTCACCCACTGCACCACGGAGGCTGTCAAATGTGCAATATGTGCAGCATCTTTACGTCATCATATAGAGGGTTACTATGATCTCATAGTAAATGACGACGTATAGAATATGTTGTGCTCACTAATATTAGGAATAACACAGTGTATGTTTTGTAATTCTTAAATTAATTGTTAATTAATTAATAATAATTATTGTTTATTAATATTAATTATTATTTTAATAATAATAATTAATTCTTTATTTCTTTTGTAATTTAATGTCTTCTTATTTAGTGTAAGTCATGTGTATATTCCAAGTTGGGAACCAAATAAATAAAAAAAATATAATATAATTGATTATAATGTAAATTAATTATAAAATTGTAATAATTGATTATCTAATCAATCATATTATCTGCACTTATTTCTGAGTCTAGTGTAGCTCCACATCTGGGTTTCGAACCCATCAACAATACAGTGAAGTAATAGTGAAGTACAACCAAATTGGGACACCAGGACACAGGTCTCTCGCAAATAAGGGACCTTCCACCTAGTAAATATACATACGCGCTCACGTCTGTAACCCCCGAAGGGGTAGGCAGAGGTGGAACCAGTACACCCACATTTTACCGAGCGTATCTCCGTCCCACGATGTGATAGAGGGCGAGCCTATCGCTATACCTGGCACAAATTCCAGACTCCGGGCTAATACTGAGCATTTCGTAACAGAAAAACCCAATACCACTTTACCCGACCCGGGGATCGAACCCGAGACCTCAGTGTTGGCTACAATCGTAACGCATATACATTACAACTGCGCCACCGAGGCAGTCAGGAAATATAATATTTTTTATATGTTGGTGAATGAAATGTTCATATGGTACGCGATATGGTATGTTTAAGAATAGAGCAAGTATGTTTACCTCTTCACGGGTAATGTGTATACAAGTCAAACAAACGTAGAGGCAATATAATAATAGTAACGATGTTCTTCACAACACCTCTTTAAACATTTGTGGCATGAGAGACTCTTTTAACGCTGTACGGTAATTTAAAACTAAGAACAATTATTTGGTTTGAGCATATTAGTCATTCTTTAAAAAAAACATAATACAAACACGTAAGAATGTAATGGGTACCTGCTGCTGTTTGGACAATAAACTGTTAAGGCAGATTTCTGATGTTTACGATAAGCGTCAGAAGCGTGCGTCAGAGACGTGCCCGTCTATCAACACCCAAAAGATTGTTGATATTGTTTGTCGCTTTCAAAATAAAACGACAATTTTGACGCTGCGTTACAGACGCGAACGTGTTTGGCTTTACTAGTCTTTATGAACCATTAAGTTATCATCACATCGTCACTAATTTACAGTAATATAGAGTTAGGGTAGTTTTTTTATGGCATAGGCCGGCAAACGAGCAAGTGGGTCACCAGATGGTAAGTGATCTCCACCGCCCATGTACGCCCACAATACCAAAAGAGTCATGGGTGCGTTGCCAACCTTAAAGGAAAGGGATAATTAAGGAATTGGGAAGGGGAGGGGGTTTGGGCCTCCGGATATTTCACTCACCGTACGAAACGGAGCAACAAGCTGCTGCTTTACGCCAGTTTTCTGTGAGACAGTGGTAATGACCCGGACGAGCCGGCCCATACATGCTGTAGACAAAAGTGTCTACAGCGTGGCTCTACCACTTCAAAATTATTGTTATATTGTGGGTGTCTGAGAAAGCAACGTGGGGTACACTGAAATAATAATGGTGCGATATAGTTGTGGAAGGATGGTTAAATGGTATAAAAGAGGCTGTCAGCATAAATGGGGGTCTTTTGCCCGCAGTCAGTCAGTCAGTCAGTCTCCAGGTTATTAAGATCAGTGCTCAGTCGATAGTCCAAGAGTTCATTACGCGGTAGCAATGCTGGTTTACTATTCGGTCCAAAGACTTAATGTATACTACTAGACTAGCTGCGCGGTAGAAATTGTACCACTAAGTTGCGGTCAATTGACCGTAACTCAATATTACCATCTCACTTACTCTCAACTAGAACCCCTATCGCGCTCCCTGTTTGTGAGCTGTCAAACTCCCGCGTTATGTGACACAATTTTACTTCTAAACAGCCCGTCCAGTAGTTTAAATAAAAGTCTGATTTGGTCCTAGTTATTTTAGTTTTAATTAGAGAACGGTCTCTAGAGTATCCTGACATGGGGTTGTGGTCTGTAAAGCAGTATCACTGTAAATGTAACCAATAAACTACGAGTTAAAGTGATTACTGTCGTTTGGTATTAATAAAATAATATTTGTCTCACGTAACTTTGAACAATAGTCTTATTAAGTTGCCTTTTAGGCCTCAGGAATATAATTAGAAATAGAATAGAGAATAGCATATCCTAAATGATCAATATATCATGAAGTAAATTTCCCGTACAAGAAATATACAATTTCCCGTACAAGAAATATACAATTTCCCGTACAAGAAATATACAATTTCCCGTACAAGAAATATACAATTTCCCGTACAAGAAATATACAATTTCCCGTACAAGAAATATACAATTTCCCGTACAAGAAATATACAATTTCCCGTACAAGAAATATACAATTTCCCGTACAAGAAATATACAATTTCCCGTACAAGAAATATACAATTTCCCGTACAAGAAATATACAATTTCCCGTACAAGAAATATACAATTTCCCGTACAAGAAATATACAATTTATAGAGCAATATTATTTGAATCTCTCACTGTGACTAGTTAGTAACTACTAAGTAGGTACTATATTAAATCCTTGTATCGATATCATTTGTAGTATAAAGAACAACAATGTAGTCATCGCTTTGCAAAACCAATCGTTTTATAAATTAAACGATGAAATGATGATGTTTGTAAATGCGGTATATTTAACTGTATGACGGTCATGGTGGCCTCAGCCCGCAGCATATCAATAACCTACTTGTTGACAATTAAAACAATTCACCAAACCGATGATTCGCACAATTCAATCGTATATCGATTCTGTTTAACTTCGCTGTTTTTGGTCACGTAGACTGTAGTTATTTTTATATTTGAGTGATTAGGGCTGTACGTTTACATTTTATCCTCCTAATGTCGTATTAAATAATTTAGGAAGCACCAATTTGAAATACGTTTTTTCGTGTGTATTGACAGCATGAGAATTTTGCACTTTGGTGTCATGTTTTACTTTTATCAGACTCGGACAGTCTCCGTGGCGCAATGGGCAAGTGTGAAGCAAGAGACTGCAAGTTTAATTACCGCACCGATACAAATATTTGTGTGATCCACAAAAATTTGTTTCGGTTTTGGGTGTTTTCTCCTCGGAGTGGTTGACGTCAGGCAGGCGGCAGGTCGTAAAAACTACAAGCCAAATCTTTCTGTAACATTTGTTAAAAAGCATGTTGCGCCGACCCTACAGCGAGTGGGTAAGGGCAGGTGGAAGAAATAGATGTTTTACTTTTATCGTTAAGTAACATTTGCTTGATCACTGTGGCATCGGCCATAAGTGAAGTGTCACGTGTGTTTCAATTTTATAACGTAATATATTTTGTGCTGTCATTGCCTACAAAATATTTATTTATTTATTTATTGCACCAACAGAGTGAACACCAATATAATCAATATAATATCTTCCAATTTTGCACACGGTAGGTGCCACCTTACTTATAGGTACAAACAACAAGCTTTACAGACAAGCAGCCAATGAAAATAACATATTATAGAAATTAGTTACAATTGAATATAAATATAAAATAATTACTAGAATATAACATTACAAATTCAATTACAGATAATAATTAAATAATAAATGGAAGTATAAAAATTAAAATTTGAAGTAACATCATTAACTTAAGGAATTATAACTTGGAGATTAACAATTACAGATTACATTTATAACTATAGAGGCTATTTGAAAATATATAAATTTCTTTTTGCTGTTCCCTGCTACTCTTTTCTTTTTGGTCCAACTAAGTATTGTGGAAGGTATTATAGCCGCTAGTATAATTTCTAACCAGAAGGCCAATCCTCGTAATTTTAAACGTTCAAAATATCATTCCGATCTATTCTCAGCGACGCGAAAGTTGCAAATGACATTCTCTTAAACCAACAACGTCAAATGCACCTAGTATTAGAAGTAGCATTATACCGTTTCGGCTTCAGTCAACTTTTATTCTACATTCAATCTCATTACAAATTATGTTCACATTTGACGTTGATTATTGGTTTAAGAGAATGCCATTTGCAACTTTCTTATTACCCCCACAATCCGCAACAGGAACCAATATTTGCCACTGCCTCATCCGTTTCAGCAGAGTGTACCATGAGCTGGTGAGGTTGACTGTGAATGTTGGTGGCCCACTTACACTCCACATAATAATACACATTACATTGTTAAAAATGTGATGTTGAATGCAATTGTATTAGAAGTATGCGACGGAGACAAGAGACCGCGACCCGCGAACATTGTCATATTGTATTGTATGATGGTGACATAATATATCATAATTTGAAACAAAGCGAACGTGTAGCTATCGCCTGTCTCGTGTCGCGTGTCGCGGTCTCCCTGCCTCGGTCGCGTACCTTGAAGTAGGGCTTAAGGTAAACCGTCAAAACTCTATACTATTTAGTTTTCCACAAATAAAGGTATACTTAACGTACTTCAATATTTAAATTTAAATGTAGAATCAATTAAGTGTACAGATCGGCCTATGGTCATCTTCATGCTAATTATTTGTAAGTGCCTAAGTTTTATTAATCGTGATAAATATACGTTGCGATCCCAATTTTATCCCAAATCACAATTACTGCATTTAAAATGTTCACCGCTAACATTAGTTATAAACAACTCAGATTATTTTAGGCCTACTAATTAAAGACGATTCTCATTATAGTATTTAAATTTTTTGGTTCTCTACGTTTTATTGTATTTTTTTTACATGGTTTGTCTGTCAAAGTAAAGAACACAGGGATTATATAATATACAAAGAAAATTGAATACGTTATAGAAGAAAATTGTAATTCATTACAATCAATCTAGAAGTTTTCGAGATAATTCTAATGAAATATACCTCTCATAAAGTATTGCATATCTGTACCACAGGCAAAGATAAGGACAACAGACAACTTCTCAGAGCCATGATTCCAATATTTTACACCCACGTCCATACGATTAACATATAAAAACTGGCCGCTTCTTTGCCGTCGGCAGTCGGTTGTGTTTTTGCTGTTAATCTAATTATTAGAGTTAATTATGCAGTTAACGCTTCGTGCGTCGCCGTGTTTAATAACTTCACTTTAGCATTTCTAAGATAGCGACACCGTCAACTAGTGGCCGAAATATGATGGAAGTTAAAATACTATTTGACATTATGTTTTAACAACAAAATGGATAAAAATCCTCGCAGCACCGTCGCGTCGCGTTTTTGAATTAATTAGGTTGAAATTACGCTTTATTGTTGCTGCTATTTGTGTTTGAGCCAAAAGTAACATCAATATCATTTAAGATATTTTTTTATTAGCTTGAATGACGAGACTAGCAGGTCATCTGCTCATAAACAGAAACAACGCCACACAGAACTTTAAATAACAAAGCACTGCATGACACTACACTGCGCTCGTCACCCCGATACATAAGGTGTCATAATGCCCAGCAATTTCACTGGCTTCAATGTCCTTCAAAGTGGAACACAACCGTGCTTACACACTGTTGCTTGGCGGCAGAAATAGACAAAGCGGTGGCACTAACCCAGCCGGCCTCTCGCAAACGAGGGACCAACCACCTTGTTGTGTAACACCATAAATGTTAAAAATAAGAAATATGTTGGGTGCAATGCATTGTTATTGAAATATGTTGGGTGCAATGCATTGTTATTGAAATATGTTGGGTGCAATGCATTGTTATTGAAATATGTTGGGTGCAATGCATTGTTATTGAAATATGTTGGGTGCAATGCATTGTTATTGAAATATGTTGGGTGCAATGCATTGTTATTGCATTATTTCATTTAAATACCTGTGGTAGTCTCGTAGTGGAAAATGAAAATAGAAATTATATAATTACTGATATATCTTTAGAATACGTATAATTATATAATGTTAGGAGTAAATAAATTATAATAACCGTCAGATAGTATACCTGATACATTATAATGTGTTTTGCTAAGTTTGTGCCAACTTGTGTAGATAACTGATCTTTTATGTAGCAAAAAAACAAATACTCTGTACTGAGTAATTACTACTGTGTTTAGTTTTTTATAAATATTCTGGGTATATTAAAATTATGTTAATTTTTCTGACGCCTTGGTGGCCCAGTTGTAATGCGTACGCGTTACGCGTTAAAAGCTCAGTATCGGCCCGGAGCCTGGAATTTGTACCCGGTATGGCGATAGGCTCGCCCTCGTATCTCATCATGGGACGGAGATACGCTCGGAATGTGGGTGTACTGGTTACACCTCTGCCTACCCCTTCGGGGATTACAGGCGTGAGTGTATGTATGTGAACTTTTCTATTTGACAGAGAGTGCAACCGGGTAAGAGGGTCATC
Source organism: Mimas tiliae (assembly GCA_905332985.1). NCBI lineage: Eukaryota > Metazoa > Arthropoda > Insecta > Lepidoptera > Sphingidae > Mimas > Mimas tiliae. Next base: position 20,086,640 of record HG995242.1, read on the forward strand.
ATACAATATAATTTACGCCACAATATAAGTGTATTTCAGCTTCACTGCCAGAAGTTCTACAGTTTTATAGAATTTATATTACAACACGATCTGACGCCTGTATTCCCGAAGGGGTAGGCAGAGTTGCAACTAATGCACCCACGGTTCGCCAAGCTTATTTCCTCCCACAATGTGATAGGGGGCGATCTATTGCCATATCGGACGCAAATTCCTGTCCTTAGCAACACATGCGGTCATTTTCAAAAGTGTGTCACGACTTGTATAGGTTATTTAATTTCCTTGTATGTCAACACTGCGATCTGCATAATAATAAGCTATTCTTATTAATAAATATAAACAAAATTCAAACAGCTGGTCCAGACTTCATACTACGATACAAATCTTGTTTCGCAGGTATCAATCTACGAGTGACTTTCGGTCCCATACCGGAACTGAATAAATATTTGCGTATGGGCATGACAAAACTATTTTTCTACCGATCGAACCCGCAGTTAATTTACGTTCATTACGCCTCAGATACTGTTATAGAACATTCTTGTGTATAAATAATTTTGGTGAATTGATCACGTTCCGATGTGTGATGGTGTCCGCGGGGGAGGTGCGCGGCGGCGAGCGGCGGAGGGCGAGGGAGGAGGGCGCGGAACACGGAAAGGCTTTCGAGGCGGCGCGATGCGGCGCTTCACAGGCCGCGAGCCGACGCACCGCCGCGATATGGTGGAGACACAACGAGTACAACACATTATAGTGAATTGTCTTGTTGGTTATTGTCTTTAACAAAATATGCTAATATTTCTATGAATCAGAAATTTATGGTAGAGCTACGCTGTAGACACTTTTGTAGAGGTCAATTCTAAATCAATACCATTCAATTTATGTACATAGATAATAACCAAGATATGCGATCTATCGATATTCAATATTATAGATCTCTTTTGATTATATTTTTTCTCAAAAGTAGAAACGTAATTGGCTATTTAACATATTTTAAAGTGGTATCCACGCTGCAGACACTTTTGTCTACAGCACGAAGGGGCCGGCTCGCCCGGGTCATTACCACTGTCTCACAGAAAACCGACGCAAAGTAGTAGCTTGCTGCTGCGTTTCGTACGGTGAATGAGATATCCGGAGGCCCAAATCCAACTCCCCTTCCCAATCCCCTAATTATCCCTTTCGTTTATTGTCGGCAACGCGCCCATAATTATTTTGGTATTGTGGGCGTACATGGGCGGTGGAGATCACTTACGATCAGGTGACCCACTTGCTCATTTGTCGGCCTATGAAATAAAAAAAAATCGCCCCGTCATGTTATATATATTACGCAATATCTCCGCTAAAACGCCCCATTTTGATGATTCTCTATGTATACGATAGGGTTTACTCCGAGGGGGTCTATTATTTGGTCAAGATATTTTGACGGGGTACGAGAGAAAATTTAAAAGTCCGCGATAAAACTAGAACACTATTTTACAATCTAACTTGAAATAATAAATAAATCAGTAAGTTTTTATACTTGTCACGTCATACGTGTATGAAGCTAATACGTTTCCAATACAATCCACTAGTGGCGCTGTACGCATCTTTATACATATTTTCATGAATATGGATGACGTGAAAGGTGTCGAAAGGCACTATTTATTTTGTAATTGGCAAATATATAGCTCAGTGTAGTATTAATATCTAACAGTGCGCCGCGCTGCCGAGCTGTCGCTCTTGGTGTGCTCCCGACTGCGCGTAAAACGCCGGCGCCCGACATTCATTCAGTGCATTATATTCCATCGAGTCGGTCCTAATGCAACGCCGGACCGCGTGCCGCTAATAACTGAACCCAGAGTTACCACTTGCCCACGAACTGTACATATTTTATAAAGACTAAAGCGACGCGAGAAAATTAACACTCGCCTCCGCGTCACCTCATTGCTCGCCAGCTTGCTTGCCAGCTTGCTCGCCAGCTTGCTCGCCAGCTTGCTCGCCAGCTTGCTTGCCAGTGGCAGTATCGTTGCGCTCTGAAACCAATGGAGGTGTGGGATTGATTCCCAGGTCGGGAAGTCAAAATGTGTGTTTGTTTTCATTGATTTTAAAATACAGGTGAATAGCGTCATAGACTCGCCACTAAGAGTGGAAATATTAAGCTAGCTATTGATTTTATTAGTATAAGAAGTGAAATATTTATCCTTTATAATATTTTAAAATGATATAGAAAACCTAAGTGTTTCTTCCATTTGTTGTTTGTTACATTATATGTATTATTCATGTAAACGAAAATATAGGATATGATCTATGAAATATTAAATCAAATTTAGTTTGACAGGTCAGGCGCACATCAGTACCCGTAGTAGTATCAAGGCGCGAACGGCTAGAGTTACGTATGACGTGGACAATTGACATCGCTTTTAAATTAGGAGTCGATCGGAGTGTTCGACCGGACGATCGGTCGCGCAGATAAAGCTAATGTACATGTAGAACAAATGTGACTAGGCACGACGGCGCGACTGCGCACGCGACGCGTGTACCCTGTCTTGTACTTACACTTGCCTTGTAATTACTGGGCATTATGAGACTTAACATCTTTACGTCTCGGGGTGACGAGCGCAGTCCGGTGCCATACAGTGCTTTGTAACTCCAAGTTCTGTGTGGTGTTGTGTCTGTTTATGGCCAGGCGTTGCGCTTACCATCCGACGGGCGACTTGCTCGTATCGTCATTTATGCTAATATAAACATGAAAATAAACTTCTTTATCCTTACTTTCTTTTCCTTATTTATTCTACAGATACCTTAAAAGGTATGAGAGTATGGACTTTATAATAGCGTGCGAAAAAATTGAGTTCCCTGATCTTGATAATCACATTATGCTAACAACGCTCTATCATTAACTATAGTGTCTATTCTGGCAGAGTTTCATAAGATTTTTTAAAGTTTTAAGTACTTTTGCCTTTTATTTTTGTCGTACGTTGTACTAACATAACTGCGTAGTAGTTTCTATCGTTCTAAATGAGTTGTAGTAGAGTTGGTCACGTGATATCATAACAGCAAGGAGGTTCGTTGGTAAATGCAAATTCCACAGAACATAAAGATGTACCTCGGTACATTGTAAGTACATTCCTGCATCGCGATCGCATCGTGTCGTGAGTTCGCCTCACTCGACGCTGTCACTCTACAGTTCTTTTAGTTTAAACTCAGGGTATTATGATTATATCCCGATGCAATATCGATAATGGAACGTTATTGAACACTATCATATTTTGCATCGATCGCTCTCATATACATACAAACTTATTATTATTGTAATTGTTTTCACTTAGTGGTGGTGCTTGTCATGTATTCATTGTTTTAAAGAATAGTACTGTTATACATTATTTCTTGTGTTTATGAAAATTAAGTACTACAGTTATTGAATCTTCTTCCACATGCCCTTATGCGACTCGCAGTAGGTACGGTGCAACATGCTTATAATGTTACAGAAAGATTTGGCTTGTAGTTTTTACGACCAGCCGCCTGCCTGACGTCAACTGAGGGAAACTACGCTTATTCAATAACTGTTAATAAATATTTAAATAACTATAGCTTCTATTCATTGCAATTACAAATTATTATAAATAAACATCGCATTTTATAGCACTAATCTCTATATGTGCTGTAATTACCGAATTAATCTGTAAGTACACACTTATCGTAAACAAAATATATACATACATACATAGGTAAACACGTCTGATAACTTTGCGGCCAAAGAGCGCGACATGGCCCCAGTGTATACAGATATGAAAATAACCGTAGTTATCGTGTAAATGGTGTACAATTTGGCGGCGACCCGTTATCGGATACTACCATACTCTTATCTTATCAGCACACATCTGACACAGTGCGCGATAAAGTACGAGCATCCCCGCCCCGCCCCCTCGCGTCGCGTCGTTCGCCGCACACCGCCGTATAATTTGCATAATCATATAGAAGTAGTCATGGTGTGACATGACGACGCGCGACGGTCTGTTCACACACATCCGTGGCGGAGTCGTGACGTTAGGTTTATTATGTAATCGTAAGTTGTCGTGTTGTTTATAGATATCTCGGAACCGACCCGGATGCCCGGCCTCACCGGTCTAGACCTTGCTTTTTTATTGAATATGGAACTATTAAATATTATATCAACACCGTTTATTTGTTGCTGCATTCTAAGCCCTATTTAGACGAAGAGAGTTTATCACATGAATCAGATAAGAATATAATTAAGTTCTTGTTTACAAGGTTACGTCATACCATTTGAACAAAGAATCTAATGACGGGTTTTCTGTTATATTTTCGCCTACATCGTATGCGAAGCTCCATCGAAATAGGGCTTAACTTGCGAATTTAATCATATCAGAGGCCGCGGCCTCACATTGTCCTGTCCAACACATTGTCAGTGCAAGACAATTTATACCCAAGTTAAAATTAAATTTAGCTTAGTTTTTACAATCAACTGTCTGATACCAATACATGCCTACCCTTTGGGGATCTAGTCGCAGTAAAGTCGTGACAGGACACAAAGTGTAGATCGACACGGGAATCGAATATAAAATCTCTTGTCTCGCCATTTGCTACCCACCGTTCATATAAAATAGCGTAACTGTTTTAAAACCCAGACGTTAATTAGTGAAACATCTGTAACTTTTATACAGCTTTCGATTCGATTAAAACAACTTTCAAACAAAAAAATGCATGGAAATCTGCGCATTAATTTAGGTATGACGATGCTATCCATAGATACACAAATATATACGCAAAAGGGTCAAATTTATTACGCTGTTGATGTTTATAAATAGCGAGCAGGACGGCCAAAACCGCACGGCCTCGTTACGGTCCGGCCGCGGCCAGGCGCAGCCACGGGTAGGTGTGAAGAGCATTATGACGACACTGGAGGGTGTATTAATACGCCTCCAATGCTAATGAGAGACGATTTGAACCGCTTCAAGCATTCTTGGATGTTGTAACAACTACGTGGTATGCTCACGACTAGCAACGAACGATTGACAACACTTTAATAACACTTATTTGTGACGTTATAAGGTCACTATTAGTTTGAGCTCATTTAACTCTTCCATCTGTCTGTAACTCTGTCATCTTTTTGTTATAAGCAATTTATTGAAACTGCGTATTGAATACGAAGTTTAAAGACCAAAAATATATAATCATCACAATAAATTTTGATCATCTTTATAATAATACAAAACGTCATTACCTATGAAACTTGCCGAGAGGCAGTACGAAATGTCTTTGAAGAGTTTGTTCCCGTCCAGCTGATTTCTTTGAGTAGGGCATCGATTAATTGCCACAGCGCTGGCAGAAATGCAAGATAACATGGGTGGGAACTTTCATTAATAGCAATAAAAAAGTAGGAATAGAAAGTACTTTAACTTTATTCGTACAGAACGGCAATTACATAGGTAAAGACCTATTATAAATACCACTTTTTTACACACGCACTGACTGACTGATTAAACCCGAAATCTCAAAAATTACTAAAGCTTTAACCATGAAATTTGGTCAAATGATAGTTTGTGTAATATATGGGGCCCACTTAGAAAGAATTTATGGAAATTTACATTTTAATGGTAAAAAGGAGTGTTGTTTCGGATAAAGACATCACGCGGGCTGCGAGTAAAAGTTAGTTAATTTAAAAGGCTATGGGATGTTCTATAGCCATACACTGCTATATCTACAATGTACCTAGTGAGTTTGATTCGGTTCGCACACTCGAGGTAAATACACTAATTATCATATGAATGTATTCAGGTTAAGATTTACGAGCTCGTAGCTCTTGTAAAAATCGCCAACGACTTTTAATCTTCGACATCTGATAAGTGGGGCGATTAATTACTGAATGTTCCAAAATCTAAAAATCAATATATATCACGTGTAGAGCAGTCACTTTGCGGAGTCAAAATAAAAAAATTAAATAGTAGTTAAGTCTAGTTTATCTGACTCTTAGGCAAGCCCACATATTGGCCCAAACCCCCCTCCCCCACGACAACCCCTGTTCCCACTACCATCGGTCAGTGTTTATTACTTAGCAGATCAATAAGTGGCAAACGATCAAGATTGTTTGTGAGATTCATTTTTTCAAGTATTAATGTTGTATCTTCCAACCTGAGGGTCTACCAATAACCATCGTTGAAACGTCGGTCCAAAACGAAGAAACGAGGAACTTCGTATTTAACCTTACTACCAAATTACTTCGAATCCGTCATCGGATCGCTTCTTTCGGACTATATCAAACGAAAGGTTTAGAGCTTTCGTGTAATTGAGGTTAAGATCGGAACGAAGAAACGATGTATTTTATGTCAAATTTGTTTTCATAGTAGGGTCGACGAACGTAATAATGTCATTAGTGTCAAAATTCGAACATCGGATCCGTCTTCGAATCCGTCATTGGATCCGTAACATTTCGTAGTAAAAAAACGTGCGATCAGCCGAAACTACGGATTTCGTTTTTGGTAGTAGACCCTCTGGTTCCTGAACGCATTAAGAAATTCCTATTGCGGTGCCAAAACAAGTGACTGAGTGAATTATGCGCTATTATAATGTAAAAACATGTGCGTAGAATACTAATATGGCAATAAATTATTTGTATATATAAAAAACAGTCTTGACTGACTCATCATAGCCTAGGCTAAACCGTTAAAGATAAAACATCTAAATTATGGGCGTGTTTTGGTTTTATATTGCAGCCATCATTTTTAGAATGGTAGAGCCACGCTGTAGACACTTTCGTCAACAGCATGAATGGGCCGGCTCGTCCGGGTCATTACCACTGTCTCACAGAAAACCGACGTAAAGCAGCTTGCTGCTGCGGTTCGTACGGTGAGTGAGATATCCGGAGGCCCAAATCCCTCTCCCCTTCCCAATCCCTTAATTATACCTTTCCTTTAAGGTCGGCAACGCGCCCATAATTCATTTGGTATTATCGGCGTACATGGGCGGTGGAGATCACTTACCATCAGGTGACCCACTTGCTCGTTGGCCAGCCTATGGCATAAAAAAGTGGATTTCGTAAAATTCAGCTACAACAATCCTACTTCCGACTATTACTAATATAAATGTAATTAATCATTTGGATGTTTCTTAGTGTATAGCACCATAACAGCTTAATGGTCTTGGATAAAGCTTGGCATCCTTTTTATCTCGGAAAACGCCGTTCACGCGTGCAGAGCCGCGAGCATATGCTAGTTTATTATATTTCAATCCCTTTACACTTCATAATGTTGTTTTTTAATATTTGAGGAAAGGTAATATGGTAAATAGCCAACTACGTTTCTATTTTTGAGAAAAAATATAATCAAATCGAGATCTATAATATTGAATATCGATATATCGCATATCTTGGTTATTATCTATGTACATAAATTCCATGGTGTTGACTTAGAATTGACCTCGAAATATCTCTACAACATATACATACATACATATAATGAATATTAAAAATAATAATAATAGAGTTCCAAATGGGCCCGATATGGACCAACTTGCTTCCGTGTCTTGGCTACGTTTCGGTGACCTCATGGGGGAAACTGATGGGTTTATCTTTGCAATTATGGTCCAGGTTTTTAAGACGAACAACTACAGAAAATACATTCTGAAGAAAAAAATACATTGATATCGACATCATCCGGTCGACATCTGTCGGGCATGCAACCATCCCGGAGAGTCAATCCGGCATGTTATTTCGGGTTGTTCGTGTCTTGTTAACGGCGAGTACTAACCTAGTAGCCATGATCATACACCAGCAACTTGCTCTTCAATATTCCCTTGTGACGACTGAGGTACGATATTACCAATATGTACCCCAACCGGCTCTCGAAAATGGGCATGCAACGCTGTATTGGGATCGATCTATTATCACGCACAGGACTATTGTTGCCAATAATATCTTGTTATCGTACTTTAAATGCAATTTTTATTCATATAAAATATATGTGTTTGTTCCACAATCCACAAAGTTATTTATGGAAAAACTACAATTAATGTACACTATTACGATTTTCGATTATAATTGATCGCTTTAGCAATGTTCATATGTGTTGCAAATACGGGCATGAGGTGATGATGACCTAATAAAACCTGTTACAATATTAAACCTTTTTGTATTAAGTAAGTGACCAGAATCGGATGGCGATACATTCATTGGATTTTCGTATTAATTCGTAAAACAATGAATATTTCCGAAGCTCATAATTCATGTTATCCTACTGTACCTAGTAGTACTTATAATATTACACACATCTTTAGATTATTCAAGTGCCATGTATATACGTCAGATTAAGTCGGTTAAAAATGTCACAATTGCACGAAAAAGATCGTGGTTGATCGCTAGTATTAAAAATCGTTCACCGACGTTGTTTTAATTGAATTTGTTAATTTATTTCATTCGTTAATTTGTTTATTTATCGTCGCGACCGCGCTACCTCGGACTCCATCAATATACATATAAATGATACTGAAGTACCCCCGATATTGAAATCCACACCTGCTTTTGTATCAGTGTTGTAATACTATAATCTTTGATACATACATACGCACTCATGCCTGTAATCCCCGAAGGGGTAGGCAGAGGTACACGTCTTCCTACCCCTTGTAAATTAACTGTGTCGTATGTGTACTGGTAACAACCAGTATATACACGTTTCGCGGAGCTTATTTCCGTCCTATTTTCCGGATTTTTTCCCATTCAGTGTGTGGATATTAGTCTGTTGGAAATTGAGTTGGAGGGTTTAATACAAAAATTGACCCTACTTATTACAAAAAAACCATAAAAGATTCATTAACACAATAATAATGCATAAAATATTCTAAAGTATTACAATAACTAAAATAATTTTAACTCGAAAATTTTAGATGGTATAGCTAAAATACAGTGGTGGCAGCCAGTCGCCGCTCGGCTGTGGTCGACAGTCATTCGACCGAGAGGTCATTCGACGGAAATTCTCTAAATATTCAAATAACAACGAATGTTATTTGTGTAATAAATAGTCAACATTTTGAATATGTAGAAAAGTTGTTATTTTCATTCTCGCATTTACTGTATAATTATATGTTGGGAACGTCATGTTAAATTTTAATTATATAATAAATTTTAACCGTTAAAATATAAAACGTATAGTGTACGATATAAGTGTTTCACCCCCGTAGTAGCAAATCTGATTGCATTGCTACGACATAAGTAAAGCATTTTCTTTTTTACCCAATGAGCAACCAGTCGATATTCGACTTGTAACTTTGGACAACACTAAATGATAAACAGCTGAGCTTTTGTCTCACTCTAGCATCGTTATACTCGCTCACATATTCATTTAATTTATACACGTTATCGATTTTGCCGATCGTAATAAACAAATGATTAAAATTAGCATGAAGTTTTAAGATATCTAGATTTCATTAAGATTATGACCACACCTTTCTGTAACGCGTTGTTTAAGTAATGTTCCGTCCATTTCTTGAATAACTAGTAATTATTAGAAGATAATTATAGTTCATAATTAAACTAAAGAGTTTCCGTAGCACAGTGAGCGCGTAGCCAGCTATGACACAAGAGGCCGCGGGTTCGATCCCCGCATGGAGACAAAAGTCATGTTCGATTTGAACATGACTAACTCTTTATTAGCTACATAAAATAAAGCAATCAATATAAAAGTAAAAAAGCTCCCTAAAGAGTTCAGAGGAGATGCGAATTAAAAAAAACTCCTGGATATTCCCAATAGTAATCGAGATGGCTTCTCCGGATTGCGATATAAGTAACTTAAATGAAATGTATGAAGGCAACCCGTAGTTACTTCATAGTATTTAATAGATACCACCAGAGCTTCAACACCACCATGTGAATTATATTATTAACATTATAGTGCAATTAAACGACGCATGATAGCGCGAGCTGCGATATAGATGAGGCGCATTTACACGTCACCAGTCACCACACGCGCTAATCCCCCAATGTATCCGTATCGACAAAGAATCCAAATAAATAAATACACCCAATAGTCACACACATAGTTCTGACCCCATACTAGGCTAACCTGTATCGTGGGTGTCAGGAACTACGAGGGACTTGCGGCCCCACAACACAACCCGAAACAAACTATTTGTGGATTACACAAACATTTATCACGGTGCAGGAATTGAATCCACGGCCTCACGCTTCTCAGACCATTAATCACCGACTGCGCCACGGACGCTGTCAATCCCCCGGTGGATTCCAGTAGGGGATCTTGGTAGACGAAAAGGCTATCACGCGTTATTTAATTACACCATAATAATCTATTAAAATGATCGTTACAAGCAGGATAACCACCCGAGATCAGATGAAGCGGTTCGACGTTTGACAAAGCGGTTTATTATGCGTCCATCGCTATTAACAGGCAGCGACACCGACGCGCGAGGGCAATACACCTTACATATAGCTTGTTTAATATACTTAAACCATAATATTGTATAAAGCATAAGATAGGACATACCACGCATATATAGCTTCTAATATACAGGCCCAATATCGCCTAAAGGTGGCTATAAATGCATTCACTCAATACCAATATCATCTCACTTGATGGTAAGTGATCTCCACCGCCCATGAACGTCTACAATGCCAGGGGAATTTGGGCCTCCGGAAATCTTACTCACCGTGAGAAATACGGCAGTAAGCTGCTACTTCACTTTGGTGTTCTGTGAGACAGTGGTACAAATCCTGTGTTAAAACCTATTATGTAGTTGTGTAGTAGCTTTGTGATATATCAGGATAAAAAATATTCCAAGCATTTAAATTAACTACCCAATCAAATTATCAAAAAAATCTAATGCTAAGCGAAAAACATACTAATATCAAAGACTTTCATACTAACTAACTACTAGACAAGCTGTGCTGTACACAGAAATTATACCACTAAGTTACGGTCAATTGACCGTAACTCAATATTACCATCTCGCTTACTCTCAACTAGAACCCCTATCGTCCTCCCTGTCTGTGAGCTGTCAAACTCCCGCATAATGTGATACAATACGTAATGTGATACTCCCGCGTAATGTGACGCGGTTACTTCTAAACAGACCGTCTAGTAGTATACATCAAATTCTTTGACTAATATATCTATATAGTAGTATATTAACTACACATATGTATGTATGTATGTACCCATGTGTAGCAATTCATCCCTTTCGCAGTCGTATAACTTACAACCTTTTCGGAATGTAATCTTAATTATACAATGTACAGACCACCTCCGGGACTCTCTGTAGGACCCCGAAGGATACAAGTCATGGCTATAAATTACGGGGCGTTGGCGCACGAGCCAAACGTCTGTCTTGTGCAAACTACACCAGCAAAAAGTGATGTATTGTCTCCAAACAAAGTTATAGAGCTATCCGTGACAGGCGGGGCTGGCCGGCTAATTGTTGGCGAGAGAGGGACGGATATACCGCTGAGTCTAGTGGACGAAAGAGATGGCGCACAACCCCAATAATCCCACTATAAATAACGTGGCTCCTAATGCGCAGGCGCCACGTTTTTTGTTGCCTCCAACTGAGACGTTTGATTCTTGAGAATAATTCGTAAATTGTACAACAAATAAATATTGCAAATTGTGACGGCGTTTATTTCATTCAAACGTGGCGTTAAGAGTGATAAATAAAATATATACACATGTTATATTGTAGCACAATAACACGCTTCTTTCACCCTATACTCGGATAGACAGTAAATGATTAATGCGTATCTCATTGTTCAAGATGCATAGTTCGATATGATAACATAGTATTTTATCAACTCAATTAAAAAGAATTTACAGCATGATTTTCAGGGTTAAAGAAAAAAAATCCACTAGCCTAAGTGTAGGAGAAAAGTATAATAATAATAATACTAGAGTATTATGCTCATCCCACAGGTTAGGTTAGGTTAGGTTAGCTTAGTCCACCACACATTGTGAGGAAACCTGAGATGTTCTTAATAGGAATTTCGAAGGTATGTGAAGTCGGTCAGTAGAAGAGTATCACAAATAAATAATAAGTATGATGTCATACGTGTGTAGAGTCGCATTAATATGTTATAAAATATGAATTACATAATATACTCGTAAACAAGATTTACTCAGTAACTTGCAATACATACATATGCACTCACGCCTGTAATCCCCGAAGGGGTAGGCACAGGTGTGACCAGTACACCCACATTTCACCGAGCATATCTCCGTCCCAAGATGTGATAGGGGGCGAGCCTATCGCCATACCGGGCACAAATTCCAGACTCCGGGCTGATACTGAGCATTTCGTAATAGAAAAACCCAATACCACTTTACCCGATCGAACCCAAGACCTCAGCGTTGGACTCAATCGTAACGTATACGCATTATAACTGCGCCACCGAGGCAGTCAACTGCAATAGACTCTACATATTTGTTTAGATATCAATCACAAGCAAGCCTTCTCTACCGGACTGCATATAAATTTAACAATAACCGAGTAGAGCAATTTCTTATACAATTTACTACGCCGCGCCGCACTCCACTTAGATAGTTGCATGTTAAACTCATTTACCGGCCTTGCACTTTACTTTGGAGAAAATATGAGGCACATGGGACGTGAATATTAATTAATATGTTTATGTGTGGGACAAAATACTTCGCAACATAATAAACACAGTTTAAAAATGATACAGTTGGTCAACGAAGGCGTATGGATGGGATAACTAATTTGGGTTACACTACTCCCATAACAAGAATGATGAGAACCTATAATTATTTGCCCAAATGTATTGACGCTGACATTTTAAGCAATAAGATTGGCCCATTTAAAAATAAAATTAAGTTATTTGTTTTTCACAATATTTAGTTTACATATTTCATTTCATTTAAAAATAGCATTATTTTAATGTGTGTGTGTACTTTACTTATCTTATAATTTATAATAATTATTAGGTTTTACGTTAATAAGACATTGTAATTTTTTTGTGTTAGCTGTAATTACCTTTAAAAGGTAAGCACATGATTTGTTACTTAATTGATTTTTACATTATGTTAGTAGTGCGTTTTACCTAATGGTATTGCTATTAAATAAATAAATAAATAAATAAGTATGCGGTGCGGCGCCTTACAGGTGCGGACAGTACACACCTTATGTAGTAACAAAGTTGCCATAATATTATTCGGGTGCATACCACCAGTTTCAATGGTTTAAAGCTCGCCCCCTATCACAACATGGGACGGAGATACGCTCAACGAAATGTGGGTGTACTGGTTACACCTCTGCCTACCCCTTCGAGGATTACAGGCGTGAGTGCGTGTGTAAAAAGCTTCAAGTATCAAGATACTTGAAGCAGGCTACACTACGTTAAGTGCGAAATGTTTGGAGCTGTCCGCGCCCCGCTCCGCCCCGCGCCGCCCCCCGCCGCCCCCCGTCACCCCGCGCCGATACATTTTTTTTCAACTTTACGTGTTCTGAATCCGATGATGACGGATGGAGCAAAAAACAGTTCCCCAATCTGGCGAAAGAGTCAGATGTCACGCCTTTCCAAATTATACACACCATTATATCTATATTTTGCTTTTTGTAGCAGAATACCGCCAAACGACCAAACCATTTATTTTTTTATAGTATAGGCTGCCATACGAGCAAGTGGGGCACCTGATGGTAAGTTATCTCCACCGCCTATGTACGCCCATAATACTAAAATAATCGTGGGCGCGTTACCGACCTTAAAGGAAAGGGATAAGTAAGGGATTGGGAAGGAGAGGGGATTTGGACCTCCGGATATCTCACTCACGGTACGAAACGCCGCAGCAAGCTGCTATTTTACGCCGGATTTCTGTGAGACATTGGTAACGACCCGAACGAGCCGACCCATACATGCTGTAGACAAAACTGTCTACACCGTGGCTCTACCACTCAAAGAGTTGAGATTGAGAGCAATCCCAGTTACCCATGAACATACACACCTTCCGAGGAGTCGTGGATGTTTTGTCCACCATTAATAGGCGGAATGATCTGGAAGAGAGGAGTAATCTCACTAGCTATTCCTAGAACAGGAAAATTGCCACTAAATGGTATCAGTTTTCTATGAGACAAGTACCAGTTCGGTCAAGCGAGCCGATTAATGCTATAAACAAAACTGTGTTCTACCATTTAAGACAATTCCAAACGTCACGTCAAATGTCAGACGCGAGAGTCAAAGACGTCGACGATGATGTGTTAGTAACAATAATAATAATAATACACCCAACAGTCACACACATAGCTCTGACCCCACACTAGGTAAACCTGTGTCGTGGGTATCAGGAACTACGAGGGACTTGCGGTCCCACAACACCCAGACCCGAGACCAATATTTGTGGTTCACACAAACATTTGTCTCGGTGTGGAAATCGAACCCACGGCCTCTCGCTTCGCAGCCGACTACTCGCCCGCTGCGCCACGGAGCTGTCCATAACGTCAAAATTAAATAGTCTCCCTTAGAAATCTAAAATCCAAATGCAAAGCGCAAATGCGATACTCACGACGTGTAACTAACTGTTGATGCTTAACGCAACTATTGGAAACCTACCTTTAGACCTTTAAAAGTTAATAAAGTGTGAAGATGACAGCCACTAGACATAAATGATGGCTGTTGTTGGCAGAACTAGTATAATGGGGCATCAAGGTTGAAAAATATATTATCGAGCCAAATGTGCTTAAGCTTGATTTTAACTAAATTCAAAAGATAAGGACGGTCATCTCGAAATCATGCAAATACTCGTTTAACTATGGCATCCATTTATAGATAATTTATAAAGGTAAATGTTGTCACTACTTAAGTATAGTATACATAAGAGTCGTAAAATTAATAACTATGGTTTTGTGGTATGCCGATTATATGCTTAAAAAACAGAAAATCTTCCTACCTTTGTACTATTTGGTAGCAGGACTCCCGTATTACAACTTGTGGTTTACGACCAAGTCTGTTTGATGTCAATTATCTTTGACAATACTTATTAATATACAAGTATATTAGCAAAATACGAACTAAATCTTGATGAAATGATTGCCTCGGTGGCGCAGTTGTAATGCGTATGCGTTACGACTAAAGCTAACGCTGAGGTCTCGGGTTCGATCCCCAGGTCGGGTAAAAGTGGTATTGGGTTTTTCTATTACGAAATGGTCAGTATCGGCCCGGAGTCTGGAATTGTGACCGGTATGGCGATACGCTCGCCCCCCTATCACACCGTGGGACGGAGATACGCTCGGCGAAATGTGGGTGTACTGGTCACACCTGTGCCTACCCCTTCGGGGATTACAGGCGTGAGTGCGTGCGAACAAATCCAAACTCCATATTCATAAACAAATACAAAAACAAAACAACTACAGTTGAAGAATTACAGACCCCTAAGGAATACAATGGTTTTGCAATAAAAACTTTTCAACTGACAAAAGAAATATACGTAAGGTTTGTTGTGAGTATTCGACCACTGAGTCGAATAATTGCGGATTACAATTTTTGTTGCAAGAAACACTATTTGCTTACTTGTTGTATCCGATTAGTAATGTCAGTATGGTGATAACGTACTTCAAAAAAATAAATGAATGAGTTTATTTATAACTGATATCAAATATGCTTGTGTCTATATCGCTTCATTGGTCTAGTGGCAGCGCACTTAGGTTGAGAAACTGTAATCCAAGGTTCAAATCCTAGGTCGGGCAATCACAATTTATAATGAATTTTCACATAAATTACACAAGTTGTCCAGTACTGGAATTTATGCTAGGCAGGTAGAGATAATGGTAGATGGGGTAAAGTGGTATTGGAGTGACCCAGAACTAGTCACAGAAACTGGGGCAGACCCATGAGATAAACCGAAGATCTGCTGAAAGTAACGGGAAGAGATTGAGCACTGCTTTGGGAAAAACAAAATGGTATGCAAGGCAAGGGATTTAAACTCAGCATTGGTTGGATACAGGCTGAAGAGAAGAGAAGAAGAAGGTAACTATAGTGATAGAATCGTCACATATCACGTCAATGGACGGAAATAAGCTCTGCGACCGTGTATGTACTAGTTATACATCTGCCTACTCCTTTGAGGATATAGGCGTGGTTTATGTTACTAACTTTTACTTGCGATTCCGTTCGCTTGAATGTCTTTATCCGGCATAAAAAGTAGCATACTTCCAACTCTAATCCAGGTCGTCTACCAGTGTATCGAATTTCATTCGAATCCATTCAGCCGTTGATGTGTGACTGATTGGCATACATCTAAATTCACAAACTCACAAACATTCAAACTATCACATTTATAATATTAGTGGAATAGCAGGATGTATCTAGGAATGTTCGCCGAGCTTAGTTCCGTCTCATGTTGTGATGCGAGCTTATCATCATATCTGATAAAAATATATTATCGGATAAGGCGTGTTTTTAATAAAAAAAACACGAAATATTTTATTATCCGATTTGGACATCGAATCCAGGGCTTTGCTTCTTTTATAGCTTTAGTACGTTACTATTGTACCAGTTAGTTTGATTTGGATTGTTTGCGAGTTTGTAAATTGTTTTTTCTATTAATAACGGCTTAATGAAACTTGGCACACCGGTAGACCATAAACTAAATTAGAACATTATCTACTTTACAATCAGCAAATAGATATTAACGCGGGTGGAGACCTAAGCAAAAGTTAATTTAGTATGTTTATGTATGATGTGCAAACTCGTACAATATTTAATTTTATCTATTTTATTCATGCATAATAGAACATATTTTTTATGAAAGCCATTACAAAAAATATATTATCTATACATATAATTAGAGGCCCAATTAAGAATTGCATATGATAAAAAAATTAATTAATGTAATTAAGACCAGTTATAAATGTTATTCCAAAATCTAAAAGCTGTGTAATATAGACGCAGTAATTAAGATCAGGTCGGTATCTGTTCCATTAGTAATCTGAAAAGTAAGATACCATCGAGGACCGATGCGGAACTACCCGTCATCTGATACAGATATGAAGGTCCTTTTCTTCCGGGTCCTATTATATACCGAAACTATAAAGCGGTTATTTCCATTTGCAGTACTTGAAAATGTATTTAAACAATGTTGATTAATGAATATAAAGCAGAAATGTGGGACAGAGAGGTGAGAGATCCATATACACCGCTATTGTACGAATTTTTCAACCTATAACCTTTACATAACGTAGGATACGTTATCCTATCAATAATTCCCACTTAATTGTACAATAGTAATTAATATTTCGACAGGTTCGTTCGACGTTTACCTTTTAAAACGAATCGTAGTCCAATCTAACCTCTTTACAACAAACCTCATTGTAACAAATTACGTGGTATAATGAATATTTTTTAATTCCCTTAAGTTTCGTTATATCGAGGTTGCACTGTATATTAATAGAATACTAATAAAAGATCCAAAGAGTACGAAATTTTGGTTATTTCTAACGTTTATCACCTCGCCGGAGTATCAGTTGTACCAAGACCGCAGAAGGTACCTGAGAGTCGCACAGGAAGCGCCGGCGCCGCGGCGGGGGCGCGTCACCACTCACCCGACACTCCACAGTCCACAGTCGACACCTTTGTCACAAGCCAAAGGATTACAGGTAGATGTTCGCAATGTTACGTCACGGGATGTTTGCACAGTGAGGTAATTTGCTGAGTGTGCTCAATAATATATGAGTTATAAGTCAAATGGCTTAGTACAGAAGAGAAATGAGTACCTAGGTCAATTGATAGTATCACCACCACCCATTTTTATTAAACTAGAAGAATGATCATCGTGGGAATTACCGACATTAATCATTGAAGAAAGAAAAGGGAGTGTTGTGTGAGAGACACAGTACACAGTACACACTACAGAACAGTACTCGGTTCCACGGCAGTTTCATAATCAAAGTAACACTTCAGAAAATATCCCTTAGAAAATTCTTACGATTATCGGAGGGCATTCTGCGCTTAAATAAATAAATAAAAATAAATACACCCAACAGTCACACACATAGTCCTGACCCCACACTAGGTAAACCTGTATCGCGGGTATCAGGAACTACGAGGGACTTGCGGTCCCACAACACCCAGACCCGAGACCAATATTTGTAGTTCACACAAACATTTGTCCCGGTGTGGGAATCGAACCCACGGCCTCTCGTTTCGCAGCCGTCTACTCGCCCGCTGCGCCACGGAGCTGTTGTATTAGGCCGTGTTATACTGCCAGACATGATCATGCCGACTTAATGTAAAGCATATTTTGCATACATTGATACCGCATGTGACACCAAGTTGTATGCAGCCTTCTGAAATGTTTTACCGTGGCATTAGCCAAGTCGAACTGTACTCGTCACTGGTTTGGAATCCAGCTCGGAATGTACGCGCAGCATAGTACAGTTATTGCAGAACCGCTAGGGAAAACAATAGAAGCTGGCGCCGGCGGCAGTATTACCCTCTGCCTTCACTGAATGCAAGTCTCTTGAATACACGTTTATACTTTTTAAACTTAAGTGAATAATATTAGAAATATACAGCTTCGCAATAATAAATAAATATAAATAATATTCAACAGTTACACTTATTATAATACTGAGAGCTAACAGTAAAATTCGAGTGTTATATTGTCTATGAAATAATGCGCAAAATAGCTATATTATACTAAAATCATGTGTACTTATGGTAATTGCCAAATAAAGTTATTTTCTTTCTTCTTCTTTCTTTCTAAAATCTATTTATAGTAATGTAGATTACAGTGAAAGTTTACTAAGTATTTGATTATATTTTATCTCAAATTACGATTCCTATTTTAGTTCATCCAAAGATATAATAAATAATGATATATTTTATTACAGACTAGCTTTTGGTCGCGGTTCCGCCCGCGTGAATGTCATTTTCCGGGATAAAAAGTACCTAAGTAGCCTAAGTTACTCCTTATTACATCAGCTATCTGCCACTGAAAGTCCCGTCAAAATCGGCCCAACCGTTCCAGAGATTAGCCGGAACAAACAGACAAAAAATTAAAAAAAAATATTTATATGCACCGTATATACATTCATATGCATGTAGTAAAAAGCGGTTATTTTAATATTACATACAGACACTTCCATTTTATTTATTTGTATAGTCTATAATACGGTTCATGATGTATAGGTAGAGTTTCTAGACTCTAGTCTGTAAATTCCGATCAAAGTTTCATTCAGACTTTACCAAAAAAACTTATGTAATTTTCAAGTATTATCAAATGCCAACGAGTACGTTACCTAAGATGTTAACCTCGGCTCAAGAATCTATCCATAATAATTAAGATCTAATTAAATATATTTGTACAACAAATGTATGCATGTATGACAAAATTAGTATTTACGCTCGAGCAATTATTAAGTACACATATTATATTGCTTCCTAATTACTAGTGATTGCACAGATTATTTTATATCTACATTCGTATAAGACAGTCTGTCGCGTCGCGTCGACATGCGACACGACAGAAATTACGCTCGATTTAATACATTTAGTGCAAGCCGATAACTATAATTATTTAAAGGTTAATTAGATATACGTATTTAGCAATCAATTTTATATTCTCGTTCGATAAAAAGTGCTCTTAGTAAATACAACATATTTCATGTATTAAATTGCAATTAAATTTATGTAGCTCTAATAGAGCACTTAAAATGAGTGTAATAACACTTTGATGGCCTTTTTTCTGTATAATATTTAATTAAGGTACCGCGTCCCCCCGTCCGGCCCGCGGACTCGGTACTCCGCGTGGACACATTTTCTTACTTTATAACAAATTTGTACGTTGAAGTGCCGCATCGCGCCGCGCCGTTCTACTCACATATGCACTCACGCCTATAATTCCCGGAGGGGTAGGCAGAGTTGTACACCCACATTTCGTTGAGCTTATTTCCGTCCCATGATGTGAATAGCGAGTCTATTTCCATGCCGCGACAATTCCTGACTCCTGGCTGATACTGAGCATTTCGAAATAGAAAACCCAATATAACTTTTACCCGACCCGGGGATCGAATCCAAGACTTCAACACAGCAGTCGTACCGCGTAAAATTGCGCCACCAAGGCAGTCTTCTTTCTTTGTAACTCAAAATACTGGCAATAACTATTAAATTCACCGTCGATAGCGAACTCCGTAGAGGTCCTGACTGTGGTAAAGGTATGTATACCATATAGTTCACACCATATATTTTATTATCTAATTTCGCGATATTATCGTGACAAACGACACGTCAATTATAATATGTAGCAGATAACGCGCATATAATACTGATTAGATGGCACTAGATAACGGTGCGGCGTGGTGCTGTGCGGCGTGGTGCGGTGCGGCGTGGTGCGGCGCGGCGTGGTGCGGCGCGGCGCGGTGTCGGTGATATTACTAACTGATAAGATTAGCTGTGTTGAGTTATCTGTATGCAAAAAATCACCGGTACGCGACAATATCACTATTTATATAGTAATATGTCCGCAAATGAGCAAGGGTCGCCTGATTGAATTGATTGTGACTGAATTGAGATTGCAATGAGATCGAGATGAGATTATATTTACACCGGACTGAACTTATAGAGGAGCAGAATACCATTTTTTTTATCAAATCTAAATCTAATCTCAGTTCGGTTAAAATTCATTCGTAATGTCAGTTAAATATGAGAATTGGCTTTCAGGCCGTTTTGATTTAAATATGTATTTTTATGTATGGATGAAATTTTCATCATTTTTTTCATAGTAGAGGCTGGCACCGAGTGGCTTACCTGATGGTAAATGAGCTCCAATTATAACATCAATAACATCGAACAACGAAGATTTTAGAAGGCAATGCAACAAGAATCACTAGTTATGGATATAGTTTTTTACATAATGATAAAACTTAGTCAAACTAAAAAAAAAAACAAATTTTCTACTTTCTTATAAGGAAATGTGTATGTTAAGTGTAACTATTCACTGTTTTGTCACTTTCTACCTTTTATTGGAAGATTTAAGAGCGAAAAAGAGAATAGTGAGTTATCTCGTTTAAAAAGATTACGGAGGTACATATTACAACGCTCATATATTAAATATCGGTGGTTTTTAAACTTGTATCATTAAAAAACCTGTTTAGGGTTCTAAATATTATTGAATATAGATGACTAGTTTACGAAATGTCACAAAATAAGTACAAATGTCAGAGAAGGCGAGACACGACACCGGATGAATCTGTTAACGTTTTATAGAACCAGCGAGCGAGTACATCGCAACGCATCGCTTCGACTTTAGTTAAATGCATGTGTATCGAATTTTTGCATATTTATAATACACACAAATTGAGATTTTATACAAATTACAACAATAAACATAAAACAATTTAAAACCTGCAATAAAGTATTAACACGAGATATGCAAAATATGCGCTGTAGGCAAAATAGAAACAGTTATTTGCATAACATTTAGTTTCGACCAAAAAGGTTTAATGCGATACCGAACTCGGAATACATTCGTAATATTTACTACTGGTTGCATCTCTGCCTACCCATTGACACTGGCGTGGGCTTATTTGTGTGTTTGTACACTTGGAGCTATTATATTATTGGCCACACTACTACACCGATCTATACAAACCACTTTACGTACAACATTATCAGTGTTTAATCAATTATCCCCCTTTAAAAAACGTGAGAGTACCTAAATGAGAATGCTGATTAGTTTACTTAAAGTTTTTTTTTTTTTTGAGTAAAACCCTATTTGGTTTTGAATAACGGTTGTATTATAATAATCGAGATTAACTTAAAACCGTCTTAGTAACTACAGCTGTCCCTCGCAACATATTGCATACTCGTATGGCCATCTTTCGCCTTAATACTTAGGTACTGCTTTACGAGATTGTAGATCCATGGGATGCGAGAGTCCATCTGGGAAGGTACCACCGCTGGATAATCTGGGACTTAACATCTAATGTGGTAACGAGCACCATACAGTGTCATGCATTTTTAACAGACTTCAAAAAAGAGGAGGTTCTCAATTCGGCGCGTTTTTTTCCTTTTTTTATGTATGTACATCGATTTCTCCGCCAATTGTGGACCGATTTTGTTGGGAAAAAATTCATTTGATAGAATTTAGCTGCAATGTGGTCCCATATAAATTTGGTTAAGAACCGATGACGGGGTACGGAGTAAGAAAATAAAACTCCTCAACGGACAACAGTACACTCTTCGCGATTGTGTTATTGTATTGGAATTTACATGCTATTGCTGTAACTACCCCTAAAAAATGAAGTCGGTTTCTAAGTTTATTTAAACGTTATGTTATGTAATTCAAATCTTTGGGCGGAGTAGCTATTGTTTACGGGCAGATGCTTACCATCAGACGCGTGGCCTACTCGTCTCGTCACTAAGGCGAATAAAAAAACTACTAAACAATTACAAATGTGTTTGAAATGGTCACAAAATGATAATTCTAGTCTAGTCTTACGTCACATAAATAGCAATTTGAATGAATTAAGTTGTTGCAGCATATGAATATACTATTATGTTTGGTCAACACTAAGTTGTTCACCTATCAAATGTGACGTATACACGCCAGGTGACCGGGGTCGGTTGACGCGATAAAAATTACGATAATTTAGCTTTATTTCTATAGTTGTAAGTAGTAGAAGCACTACCGCTGTATATAAATTGTACATACACATCTCAACATAGTTATATAATAACGTACTCTAAGATTATAGTTACTCAAAGTACATACCACTAAATGTACAATGTAGGTAATTGTGTACACGGCAATGGTTTTAATTACGCGATGGTAAACATGCACCTATATTAGCCCTAGAAAAAGTTTTTGCTGTAAACAAAACATTGCCATGGCAAAACTAACCTCATTGATCAACACTTAAGTAAGAGTATCACTTATCTAAAAATAAAACTTACAGTAATCAATAATATCTGCCGCTAATGCTATCGAGCGTAGAGATATAGAGATCGTTCCAGGGCTTCAAGAGTCAAGCACTACTGTCACAGCACAGATCACTAGTTATCTGTTATCGCGTGTTTATCGCAGGCAACGTGCAGCCGGAGCGAGGCGCGCGGGAACACTGCGGGCGGCGCCGCGCGGCCCGGTCGCCCCGGCGTCGCAGCACCGCCCAGGGGCGTAGCCGGGTGCTGCCGACCCACCCTACCTGCCATACCTGCCCACATCCCACATGGGAAATGCTGTTTTCCATCGTCCCTGCGCTTACACCGCGGCCGGCAGGGAGCCGAGGGTGGCTGCGTCGCGCGTCGCGGCGCTGGGCGGCGCTGGGCGGCGTTATCGTGCGAGTAATGGCCCGCGCGGAGATTTATCGCAGGGTTAGTTTCGGGCTAATGGAATTAGCGCTGGCTTTTTGTTTATGGTCGGTGCGGTGATCAATCGCTCGGACTCGCGCTCTTTCACTCCCGTACTCCCGCATAAGCCGGGAGCGCTCGTGGTCCACTCTCTAATTAATTGGCGACTGAATTACTTGAAATCACTCCTAATAGTTGCGTTAAATATTCAAAATCTCAAATCCGAAATAATATAATAGTTGTAATTTGAGTTACCCTTTTCTGTACCATATGGAACAATCCCCATAAAACTTTGGGCATAGTGGAAAATATTAGTTTTGTTAACTTTATTCAGATGGCTCTAGTTCCTTTATATAGAGTTTCTTAATAGAATAAGATTGCAGAATGTACAAATAGTTTTTATTCTAAACTAGCCTTTACTCGCTGCTCCACCCGTGTAAATATCTTTTACTGGGTTAAAAGTTGCCAAATCCTAATGCAGATCTATCTGTATGCCAAATTTTATCCAAATCCGTTCAGTCGTTAAGGCATAATTGATTTACAAATATTGAAACTTTCACATTAATAATATATAAAATTCAATTGGCCAAATTTATTTTGGCCAATCCATTGCCTCTGCCTATCTCTATGGGAAACAGGCGTTAGTCTATGTATTTATGTATTGTATACAGAACAGATAACAAAAACCAAACCGACTTAAAAAAAGCTAATGGTTATTGAACTTTTTATTTGAGCCAGTTTTATTTTTGTGAAAAAGTATCAATTATATTATTTTTAGTGAAGAAATCATGAAAATCGATGCATAAATTATGAATTTTGAATTTTTCATCCCCGATTTCACTCCCTCATTGGTCTAATGACAGCATAGTCAAGCTGGGAACCGTGAGGTCCTTCCTGGGTTCAGTTCCCAGGTCGGGCGATCAAATTTTTCTTGAGTTTTCTTTTTGAAAACTCACACATGACCTGCCCGGGATTAGAATTGGTACACGGTATATGATAGACTCGCCCTAAGGAGCGATTCTGTGATAAGTTACATCATGGGATGAAAATAAGCATGGCGAAACGTGGAAGCTCTAGTCACCTCTGCCCAAACCTCCGGGGAAGTGGAATTTCTGCTTGAAATTAAAATGGGACCAACTTTGAACTCTTTTAAATAAAAAAGGATTCGGTTCACATTTCGCGGAGTAATGCGTTGTTACACAATACCAATATATATAATATATATATATATATATATATATTTTTTACTAGCCCTTTATTATATACGTCCCACTGCTGGGCACGGGCCTCCTCTACTGAATGAGAGGGGTTAGGCCTTAGTCTACCACACTGGCCTAATGTGGGTTGGTAGACTTCACATACCTTCGAAATTCTTATGAAGAACTTCTCAGGTATGCAGGTTTCCTCACGATGTTTTTCCTTCACCGTTAAAGCAAGTGATAATTGACAATTAATATACACATAACTTAGAAAAGTCAGAGGTGTATGCACTTGGGGCTGGTTTCGAACTTGCG
Source organism: Mimas tiliae (assembly GCA_905332985.1). Taxonomy (NCBI): domain Eukaryota; kingdom Metazoa; phylum Arthropoda; class Insecta; order Lepidoptera; family Sphingidae; genus Mimas; species Mimas tiliae. Next base: position 20,111,438 of record HG995242.1, read on the forward strand.
ACTTTCGTCTCGACAGTCCGTACCACTCCCCGCTGAGCTATCACTGCTATTTTATATTATTTATTTTTATATTATAATTTTATTTATTTGGAGCAAAAAACAGTTACACGTTATTAATACATAAAAAAATTTATAAAACAAATAAGTAAACGTATAACCCACACCATTGCCTAAAGCTTAAAATAAGTGCATAAGACAGTTACAGCATCCTGAGTTTTACTATACATAAAGAAAAATATTACAAGACCGAAAATTCGATCACATTATAAATCGAAATATTCCTTTTTACATGGTATTGCTACACGTTTAATATAAGTGTAATTATTTATTTATTTATTCAGTATACTTCATACAAAATATGTACGGGCGGACTTAATGCCAGGCATTCTCTACCAGTCAATCATTGGGTGGTGCACAGAATAAACAAGGCAGGTGTATAAAAGTAATAAGAGATGGTGGGGAGGTAATTATTAAATAAATCGAAATACATACTAAAAAGTAAACTTATCTTACAAAATAATATAATATAATTCAGTAATATAAATAATTCAAAGCGCATACTTAAATTAAATATAAATATATGTATATAAACGTATATACTGCATACATCATTATATAATAATAATAATAATAATAATAATAATACACCCAACAGTCACACACATAGTCCTGACCCCACACTAGGTAAACCTGTGTCGTGGGTATCAGGTACTACGAGGGACTTGCGGTCCCACAATATAAATATAAATAAATACACATCTTTAATTACTTAGTACTATTTATCTTAATCTGGCTGGCGTTACCACGGCCTTTTGCCAGGGCCGCCTTCCTACTTAGCCACCTCCACATCGCCTAGTCTTGAGCATTCTCCGTAGTGAGACTATTGGCTTTCACATTTTCCTCTAATACGTCAAGCCAGAGCTCTTTAAACCATGCGCGCTATCGGACCCCAGGTACGATCTGGAACATACGTTTGACAGATGTACTCCTATGGTTTTTGGAAAACGTAACCAAGCCATCCTATGTTTATCTGCCACTTACTAACTTTAAATGTTAATAAAATAATTATACTGTACTAAATTTACATAATATCAGGCACTTCTTCTTTCGCTCCGTGGTGCTAATCGCCCAAGTATTATTTTAGAATAGGCTCTATTGAACCATGATGCAAAACGGCAAAACGCCTTATTTTTGTTAATTAAACATTATTAACAAAAATAAGTATGTACTGCCTGGGTGGCGCAGTTGTAATGATTGAGGCTAACGCTGAGGTCTCGGGTTCGATCCCCGGGTCGGGTAAAGTGGTATTGGGTTTTTCTATTACGAAATGCTCAGTATCAGCCCGGAGTCAGGAATTTGGGCCCGGTATGGCGATAGGCTCGCCCTAGGATCACATCGTGGGACGGAGATACGCTCGGCGAAATGTGGGTGTACTGGTTACACCTTTGCCTACCCCTTCGGGGATTACAGGCGTGAGTACGTATGTATGTTGTTAAGATCTAGATAAATGAAAATCTTTGCGACACACATGTGTGCGGCTTAGGGTGACCTAATGCTACGACCGCTGAACCATTACTTACTACATTTTGGTGTTCAGACCTTCAGATATGGGCTCTATACACAAAAACTGAGCTAAATCATAAAAATAATAGGTCAGCTTGTTTACTGCTTGTAAATTATATTAAGAAATACTTCTAATCTTAGCTAGTTGCTAAGATACTGGTTGGAAAGCAGGTTTTATTTAGTTGCTACTGTATTTTATCATATCACCTCGTTGAGATAGTGCACGAGTCTACGATATCGGCGCTTGTATATTACTAAAAATACTACTTTCACTAATAAGTATTTACTGTGAAATGAATGAGTGGTATGGGCGCGTTGCCAACCTTAAATGAAAAGCATAATTGAGGAATTGGGAAGGGGAGGGAATTTGGGCCTCCGGATATGTTACTCACCGTACGAAACGCAGCAGCAAGCTGCTACTTTACGTCGGTTTTCGGTGAGACAGTAGTAATGATCCGGACGAGACGACACATTCATGCTGTAGACAAAATTGTCTACAGCGTGGCTCTACCACTCAACAATTTGGATTAAATTCGTACACGGGTAGATCAAAGCCCTAGGACATAGGTTTCTGTTTTCCCGACAAAGATATTTATGCAAGATATTTAATTTCTTATATCTGCTTAAGTTTTTATTTTTGTATTATACACTAAGCACCTGTGCAAAATTTTTGACCAACAAGAATAAATCATCTAATTTATTTTACCCAATGGACACTGATCAAAGATATTTGACGACTGTGATACCAACCTAAACAAGTAACTTTAGTGGCAGAGCCACGCTGTAGAAATGTTTGTCTACAGCACGAATGCTCCACCGGGTCCTTACCACTGTTTCACGGAAAACTGGCGTAGTAAAGTAGCGTTTTATTGCTGCGTTTCGCACGGTAAGTGAGATATCCAGAGGCCCAAATCCCCTTCCCTTAATTATCCTCTTCCTTTAATGTCGGCAACGCTTCCAGGATTCTGATATTGTAGACCTACATGGGTGGTGGAGATCATTTACCAACAGGTGATCCACTTGGTCGTCTCCCAGCATATGCTATAAAAAAAAACTTAGCAACGAGATGTAGGTGGGTAGGTACAGTGCTGCGATTTATTATATGCGCTTCAGCAAACATAACTCAGCATATTGGTGTTTTGGGCTCGAGCCACAACACAGTGCAGACTTTCAGCGATCATCTAAGTGACGTGCGGACGCCATGATCAGTTTCCACCCACTTAGAAATAGAATTTCTTCTTGACATTCAATGAGACCAACTATGAACTTACGAATGAAAAAAGTATCATCAAAGTTACTACATAAAAACAAAATATATATCTACTTGTCAAATCGAGATCACCCTCTGTTTTTTTTCGTCGGATACTGTTATAAGCCTGTACTGCAAAAACCCTCACAAAAATAGTAGTTAAATTAAAACAATGCCTTAAGTGGCGGCAGGGTAGTCGTGTGACCGACCCCCGCCCACCCTCGCCCCTCCCCGCCCCCTCGCCTCTCACCCCCGCGCTGATAACAACAACAGTTGGCACAGTAACCGATCTAACGGCTTTTGAACTCCCTGCACATTAAGGCTCGCATTACTACGTATACTAAATTGTGCTTGATAACACATAGTTCAGCGGCAACACGCGACGCCCATGACTGGCGTTGAGTGATGCGGGTTCGAATGTTGCATGTGAGCATTTTGGTATCGCTATTCGCTATTATTGTGCTCTAGCATTGCTGAGGTCCATGGGCGGCGGTAACTACTTACCATCAGGTGGGTCGTCCGATCGTCTGTCTATCTAGGGCAATAAAAAAAAAATAGGGGTACTTTAAAAATCTATCCCAATTCCTTGTTCTTAAAAGGTCTGCAAAGCTCCCACGTTTCGTCTGGTGTGATAGGTGGTCATGGGTGCTGTTGATCACTTACCATAGCCCACTTGCTATTACCACCATCTCGGTACTATAGAAGCAAGAAGGCGTGTGGTCTTACAAGGAATTAGTACTTCTTTAGCACAGGTCGGCAAACGAGTGGGACACCTGTAACAATTTCAGATACAATGTATTTAACAACGAACACGTTATGAAGCTAAATTACCAGCCAATTAAGCAGTTATTGCTAAGTGCACCGCTGGCACTGACAAACAGAAAGACTATCATTCAAAAAACGCTTATTATTATTTTGATCACAAAATCCTACTATCCTACTACTATTTACTACTATTTACTATTATTTCTATTTACTAAATGTGAAAGTTTGTGAGTTTGGATGTTTGTTAGTCAATCACGCCTTAACACTTTTGGCTGAAACTTAGCACACATGTAGATCCTGACCTGAATTAGGATATACTTTTATCTTGAAAAGGCTATTCAGGCGGGCAAAGCCCCGAACAAAAGCTAGTAATATACACTTTTTTTAAATAATTACAAGGAATATAAACGACAATTATAATAACATTAATTAAAGCAGGTAAGAAAAAATATTACTTTTTATATAATGTGTGCATTTTTCTAAGCACTCACTGAGAGTTATTACATTTGACAACCGTCAATACTTAAAGTTTGTCACGAATGTTTGTCAATTTCACAAGTAGAGACACATTTTACGCACTGTCTCGAAGCAAATGTGCAGCTAGCTCACAAACTGAAAGAACGTCCTATTGAAATAAAACTAGTTTATACGGATAGAGAGAGACTCAGTCTCTCCCGTGACCACGAAGGCTGAAAAGCTTTCGAAACGTCGGGACTACAATAAAAATTAAACCGCGATAAAATCCGTATAAACTAGTTTTATTTCAATGTGTAATATTCGCGTAAACCTAAGAAATCAGAACGTTCTATGATATGATAAAACAGTGGTTTCAGATGTCCGACATGTGCAATAAAGTCAAGGCTTACCGTTCACGAGTCCACTAGACCCATGAGGCAGTTCAATTACGTGGAAGTTTTTAATGCTATTACACTAAGTACAACAGACAGTACGTTTGTGGAAAAGGTAGCGTTCCCACGTTGATAAACCGATGGGATTACCCATATTATAATCCTACAATACACTTCTGAAAACTAGAGCAAAAACAATAACGTATTTTGAGTGTTCGTAGAAGGGCAGGTTACAGGTACTTACTACGAATAGGTTATGTATGTGTATATTTTGAGTAGTAGAGTCATATTATAGACAGTTTTGCCTATAGTAAGTATGGACTTGCTCGAGCGGGTTGTGACTACTGTCTCACATAAAGCAGAGCGGATTGCTGTTGCGTTTCGTACGGTGAATGATCTCATTCATGTTGGAATTGGGAATTTGGGCCTTTATATATATCTATATGGAGGCCCAAATTCCCTTCTCCTTCTCTATTCCTTTATTACACCTTCCCTCTAAAGTCGGTAGCGCGTCTATAATTCTTCTGGTATTGTGCACTTTCATGGGCGGTGAAGATTACTTACTATTAGGTGACTTGATCTGTCGCCGGCCTATGCGATAAAAAATGACAACCGACGACTGTAGAGAGACATTGCGTCTTTCGACGGTTGCCTGAATTTGCCTGAAGTAAATAGAAATTGCAGTGATAGTTCAGTAGTACGGACTATCGAGACGAAAGTCGCAGGTTCGAGATTAGCCCCAAGTGTATATACCTCTGACTTTTCTAAGTTATGTGTGTATTCATTGTTAATTATCACTTGCTTTAACGGTGAAGGAAACATCGTGAGGAAACCTGCATACCTGAGAAGTTTTTCATATGAATTTTGAACATCCGATAACATCCGGGACCAACTTTATATGTGCCCTCCGAAACACGGAGACACTCAGTTGAAATATCACTAAGCGGTCACCCACCAAAGCTACTAAAGCATGGATCATGAAATTTGGTCACATAATTTGTGTAATGTAAGGGCTCGCTATGAAATTTACATTTTTAGTGGTAAAAGGCGGAGTCACGTGGGTGGAGCCGTGAACAAAACCTGGAATTAAAAATGTTCTTTGTCTTTAATAAATATAATAATTTGTATGCTTTGTAAAGAAAGTCTTACTATCTTTACTTTATTTTATATAATCCTGATGATTGAAAGATATTTACTGAAATAAAACCGAATAAAAAGCTAGAAATATATAATATTTAATCTTGAAGTAGGTATATTTGTCTTTTGTGAATGTTATACTAAGTACTTATACGAAATTATCTGTTTGTATACATAATATTAAATTCTTATGACATATATGCAAGGACTAATCATGCATTTCCTAGTTATCTAGCCAAATTAATCACTTTAATGTCGCATAAATTACATAAAGCTGTATTATTATATGTTTATGCAACAAAGTATCGAATGCTTGATAAATTCAACGCAGTTTCAAAAAATATAGCAACAAGCGGGCTTACATAGACCACTAAATTGGTATTTCTATTAAATGATGGCATGTGATCCACAATACCAGAGAAATAAAGGTTGTGTTGAAGACAGTGAAAAGTTTGTGAAAAGATATAGTATTAAAATATTTTAATAGAAAGAAACATGATTCGTTTCTTACCTAAAAAGTTTACTAAAATAGGACCTCAAAACCGTTAGTATGGGTATATGAAACTTATTATGTATAATTTATGGCTTTATGTACCTACATAATAACTTATGGATTGTGTTAATCAACCAATAAATAATATAAAATTATATATATTGTCATTAAAGAAACGTTTTTACGAAAGAAGCGTAGTATATTTTTCCTGATGACATCAATTAATGGCCTATTTAGCCCCACAAGACATGTGTAGGAGACATATCAGTTGAATCCCTACACTGACTTACAATCTAATTGCATACTGACTAGTCTAATGTGATTCACAGGGCTGAGTCAATGTGACACAATTTTGTAGTGGCTCCTTGCTAAAGCCAGAAACATGTGCTCCATTGCGACTATAACGCGTTGTGTTTAAGGTTTTACAGCTGATTTTCTGTATTCTACATTTCCCTCTAGAATATTTTATTCATTTATAATATACTTTACTGTATACCACTTAAACTATAGTTACAAAAAATACTAAATTACAGTGGTGACAATAAGCAATCTTATAGATAAAAGTATTCTTTACCAAACAAATGTTCGACTGTGTAAGACCTCATAGAATAAACACTAATAACTTTTAGTCATTAAACTAGTGTCAGTCAATACATATGTATTAATTTCTGACTAATAAACTTACAGTAAATACGCATATTCCCATGAGTTTTTTTTAAATCGTAGGAATGTAGAAAAAATGAGCATAAGACGTTGTTATCGTTAAAAAAATATCTACAAGAATACATTTCAAAACTAGTTAACTTACTTTACTTAGTTTATTTATACTTAAAAACTGCCTTCAAAAATTTAAATACTATACGAAGTATGAAGAAGGAATATTGCCTTTAATTGTGGTTACAATATAATACAGCACTTTTATTTAAATTATGCGCTCCGGCAAACATTGTTTTTTTTGCGTATTTTATGCATATTCATCCATTTCTCCGTCAATTGCGGATCGAATTTCTTGGAAAAAAAATAATTCGATAGTGTTTAGCTGCGATTATGTCCCATATAAATTTTGTTATGATCTGAGGGCCAATTCTCGTAATTTTAATTGTTCAAAATATCATTCCGATCTAATCTCAGCGACAAGAAAGTTGCAAATGGTATTCTGCTAAACCAATATTCAAGAACTTAGAACGCAATGATATCGAAAGTAGAATACAAGTTGACTGAACCAAAACGGCATTCTGGTAACAATTTTGACACTTAACTATCTTCTTCTTCTTTTAATTGTGTTTGGCTCCACCGTAGATTGGTGATTTCGCCAGTGTCCATTGTGAGACACTTAACTATATAAAATGCATTTCGTCTACAGACAAACGTCAAAATATTGAGAACAAAATGTGACATTACAGCAGATCTGCCGTATTTTCATGCCATCTACTGGACACGGTATTTTTATAAATACCTTATATGGAGACACAGTATTTTTTTATAGTCAAAATTTCGTATTATTATTGTATACTATTTAGAAGTAAAACTGCGTCACATAACGCGGGAGTTTGACAGTTCACAAACAGGGAGCGCAATAGGGGTTCTAATTGAGAGTAAGCGAGATGATAATATTGAGTTACGGTCAATTGACTGCAACTTAGTAATACAACTAATTTACTATACTACAATTTCTATGTACCGCGCAGCTTGTCTAGTAGTATACATAAAACTCTTTGATTAAACACATTAAAAAAATAAACCGATATCATCATTATCGCAGCCATCCATTTCTGCAGCGATCGATATATACAAATAAAATGTTAAGTTAGTTTAGGATATAAAGTTTAAAATAAATTTATATTTTATTTAATAATTTAATTATTTCCTTTTTTGTATGACATTTTATTGCACTGTAAAATAGACTGTATTTTTTCCCATCAAGCACTGTATTTTTGACGCAAATGCCGTATTTTAATGTGGACAACACGGTATTTTCAAAAATCTGACTTGGCAACACTGAGGTGAAGTGACTGTGAGTTAACTGCAGACAAATTCAGATAACTTTATTCTCTTTTACTGCAAGCAACTAAAAGTAGACAAAATTGTGCGACTTTGTGTGCTCGTTATTTCAGTAAAGTATTAGAAATGAGTTTACAGCCTATGTTACTCAGTGATAATGTAGCTTTCTAACGGCCAAATTATTTTTGAAATCGGCCCAGTAGTTTTTAAGTTTATTTGTTACATACAAAAATACAAAAAAATCTTTCCTCTAGAATATTAGTGTAGATTAAATTATGAGAGCAATCGCACTGTCAAAATTCCCGCCAAAACTCTCGCACAATTTTTATTTAGTATAGATATGTCCTCAGCAGTGTTGCAAAATAAAAAAACCGCAATTCGGTAGAATTTCAAATTTCAATAAAATAATCGCGATTGTGGTTATTTCCGGAAAGGACTGCCTGAGTGGTGCTGTTGTGCCGTTTTCCTTCAGTTATGCCATGGAATAGATAAATTAATGAAATAAATAAAATACATGGAATTAGTCAAATCAATTAATTAAAAAATCATAACCTCCAGTTACGTAATTTTTAATCACTAAAATTAGTCATATTGTGGGTATTTTATTGTGAGTTGGTAACATTGATTTTGTCGCTTAGGTCATTTTTATTTTCTGGAATTTAGTCTATGGCAGCTGATACGTAAAATTCGGTAAAATACTTGTCATTGGCGAAATGCATAATAATGCGAAGCCATATTTTCAACAAAAGAAAGACATTGAAAGTTGATCGAATTGACAGTTTATACGCAATTTAACTGAGATGATATTGAATTTTTAAAGGAGCAGAATGCCATATTTTTAATTAATTCAAAATGTAATCTCAGTTCGGTTAAAATTCATTCGCAGTGTCAGTTAAAATAGCAGAATTGGCCCTCTGATGACGGAGTACGGGGTAAAAAATAAACATTATCAACGGACAACCGTGCAGTCGTCGCGATTGTCTTATTGTATTGGAATTTATGCTATTTCTATTATTCAAAGTTAAAAAAAAAAAATATTTAACAAAACTTAGAAACCGACTTCAAAATAAAAACACTGATAAGTCAAAAATAACAATTTCTATAGGAGGATTCTTTGGAGTCGGTGCAATTTTATTGGACCGGCAGCGACACAGGCACCGACCCTAACGACTGAACATTATTAGTATTAGAAAATAAAGCGAAAGAGTATTGTTTGACTGTTTACTAACTTGTATACTATGGCTCACTAAAATGTGTCATCACTTTCTGCAATATTTGGATACTAATCAATCAATCACTCGATTTATATATATTGTAATATGTATGTTTAAAAATAGATTTTTATATTTAAACTAATTATTCTGCAGTGATATTATGTCTTCCGCGTGTGGAATAGTGGCATTGAAATCGAATACTTGCCTAAAGTTATTTGACATTTGACTATCATCTAATATCATGGTGATTTCTTAGGTTTACGCGAATATTACACATTTAAATAAAACTAGTTTATACGGATTTTATCGCGGTTTAAATTTTATTTTAGTTCCGACGTTTCGAAAGCTTTTCAGCCTTCGTGGTCACGGGAGAGACTGAGGTGTAGGTCGTCTCGAAAAGTTAATGTTACATTGACTACCTTCTTTTTAAATAATTAAAAAGTAAATGTACCTATAATGTTAAAATGAAGGTAGGCAATGTAACTAAACTTAAACTTAACTTTCCGAGGCGACCTACACCTCAGTCTCTACCGTGACCACGAAGGCTGAAAAGCTTTCGAAACGTCGGGACTAAAATAAATATTAATCCGCGATAAAATCCGTATAAACTAGTTTTATTTCAATAACTAATATCACGGTTTGGGTCGAATTTAAGTACCCATTCAGTAATATCTGGATCTGCCTAATAAGGCGTTAAACGCGCATCTCCAAGTTCTGTGTGGTGTTGCTTCTGTTTATGGGCAGGCGTTGCGCTTACCATCAGGCGAGCGCCCTGCTCGTTTCGTCATTCAAAGTAATAAAAAAACCCTAATTACTTTGAGTACATACTTTTTATTGAGGGTCCCACGATTCTACGAGGGGATACTGCAGTATGTCAGACATCGGTTATATTTAAAATCGAAGACCGGTCAGTTTCATCATAATATGGTGAGACCATCGAAATAAGATGACAAGAAACGTAACTCAAGTAAAAAAATTACCCCATCAAAACTCTGTGCAAGGGGGCGGGGCTATAAAAGTCTGTGCATAATAATCTCTAGTTGACACTTGATACGTCTAAGCTTTGCATGGTGCAGAACGTCGTATCTTGATCTAGAAATTTAATATTTAGACATAAACTTTTATGAAATAAAGTTGATTTTGAACGTTCATAAATTTATGCGTGTATGAGTGTTACGTGTGATTTTACCTTTGCATGTGTAAGTAAGTGGAGTCATATTTTTTGACAGACTCATATGAGAGTTATCGTTCTAGTTATCTTATTTCGATGGTAGAGGCCCTGAGTGCTGAACTAGAACCTTTTTGGGCAAACTCAGGAGACACACGCTGCCTATATTACCTACTTATTTGGTGCCTACTTTGTTTAATTACTTTGCTTTCTTCTCGTTCGTTTATACCTCTTGTTTGTTATGTAACTGTAATGTGTTTTTTTTATCATTCTTTCTATATGTGTTTATTGAGGTGTGTGTCTCTGTATACGCCGAATAAACGTTTTTCTTTCTTTTCTTTGAGAGTGGTTATGTTACATCACATTTGATTAATAATTAAATTACCTATAACCTACTTTCTTAATTTATTTTTCTGGTAAATAAATATAGAGAAAATGCAACCAACATCCAAGAGTGGGTTCACACGATTAGATTATTAACTGATAAATCACATGCGATTTAAATAGTCTGAATAGACTTTCAGTCGAATTGATTAACAATACCCATTCATGCTGTAGACAATTTTGTCTACAGCATGAATGGGCCGGCTCGTCCGGGTCGTTACCACTGTCTCACAGAAAACCGGCGTAAAGTTGCAGCTTGCTGCTGCGTGTCGTACGGTGAGTGAGATATCCGAAGGCTCAAATTCCCCTCCCCTTCCCAATCCCTTACTTATTCCTTCCTTTAAGGTCGGCAACGCGCCCATGATTATTTTAGTATTGTGGGCGTAAATGGGCGGTGGAGATTACTTACCATCAGGTGACCCACTTGTCCGTATGCCGGCCTAACAAACAGATTTTGTTGACTCAAGTCAGTCGATCAACAAACATTGAACTGTGTGAGTCCTCTATCATAATACGTCGCGTCGTACTCTGGCACGAGCCATAAAAGTGTAATAGTGTTCAAAGGCAACGCGCGCTTTGGAAGCAACAATATGTATGCATTTGACATACCGCGGCGCTCTTAACGCACTAAACACATCATAAACTGGTTATAATTCTGGTAGTATATACAGTGTTATCGCTTTACTATCTGATAGATTTGCTTTTCTGATTGGAGTAGACATTATGGAACTGTTGGACGTTTGGAAATAAACTTGATGTCTTTTACACGCAATAATTTTTCCTTCTGTATTATGATAAAACTGTATCCGGCGTTTACCATCAAGCGAGTGACCAGCTCGTCTCGTTATTCAAGCTAATAATATACATACATACGCACTCACGCCGGTAATCCCCGAAGGGGTAGGCAGACGTGTAACCAGTACACCCACATTTCGCCGAGCGTATTTCCGTCCCTTAAGTGATAGGGGACGAGCCTATCGCCATACCGGGCACAAAATCCAGACTCCAAGCTGATACTGAGCATTTCGTAATAGAAAAACCCAATACCACTTTACCTGACACGGGGATCGAACCCGAGACCTCAGCGTTGACCTCAATCGTAAGTAATCGTAAATTATAAGCACAATTTTCTGATTTATTTTATATTTGCCTAAATGAAGAAACAGGCAAGTTGTTCGCAGCACCACGTCTGATCGGTGTCAGTCGATGACTGTGTCGCTACAGGTCAAATTAAATAACAATCCAAAGAGATGTTATTTTTGACTTTTCAGTGTTTTTATTTTGAAGTCGGTTTCTAAGTTTTATTAAACGTTATATTATTTTTTAATTTTTTGTGGTAGTTACAGCAATAGCATGTAAATTCCAATACACAATCTCGATGAGTGTACTGTTGTCCGTTGAGAAGTTTTATTTTTCTCCGTACTCCGTCATCAAATTTTAACCAAATTTATATGGGACTACATTGCAGCTTAATTTTATCGAGTTAAATTTTTTCCAATAATATCGGTAAACAATTGGCGGGAAAATCGATATACATACAAAAAGCAAAAAATTCCTTCTTGTTTGAAGTCGGTTAGAAAAACAACACCGCACAGAATATTACTGAACTAAGATTGGATTGGAGCATGTGGGTCATCGGATAGTAAATGATGTCGACTGCCCATGGACACTACAATACTAGAAGAATAAGGGTGCGTTAACAAACCTATAGAAAGGGCATAATTAAAGGATCGGGAAGCAGAGGGGATTTGGGCCACAGGATATCTTAACCTATCTAACCAGTTAGTTTCTCTCGTACCCGTTGGAGGCGCCACTGAGTTTCTTGAGTCAATGGGTTGTTTACGATTTTACTGAGACAAACTCATGGTTGAGGCACAAATAGTGGTAACAACGCGGCCGAGTTGGTTCATTCATGCTATAGACAAAACTTTTTTTTATATAGCAAAGGCCGGCAAACGTGCAAGTAGGTCATCTGATGGTAAGTGATCGCCACCGCCCATGTACGCCCACAATACCAAAACAATCATGAGCCCGTTGCCAACCTTAAAGGAAAGGGATAATTAAGGGATTGGGAAGGGGAGGGGCATTTGGGCAGTACGAAACGCAGCAGCAAGCTGCTACTTTACGTCTGTTTTCTGTGAGACAGTGGTAACGACCCGGACGAGCCGGCCCATTCATGCTATAGACAAAACTGTCTACAGCCTGGTTCTACCAATTAGAAAATGTATATATTTTTCAATTCATAATGTCAACTCTGTGGCTTTTACTCGATAGTGTTGCGATGCTCTAATTTTTTAGCAGACGCACATTAGTCAGTCAGATAAGAAAACAATAAAATTTCAACATTCCTTTCTAAACAAGGATCAACTATTTTTTTACACACTTCAAAGTATAATATAATGCAGTTGGTTAGTGTCCATAAATGTTTTTTAATAGACTTCAAAAAAGGAGGTTCTCAATTCAGCGAGTTTTTTTTTATTTAGAATGTTTTATGTATGTATGTACAATCGATTTCTCCGCCAAATGTAGACCGATTTTGTTGGAAAAAAAATTCATTCGATAGGGTTCAGCTGCGTCTCATATACATTTTGGTTAGGTAAGATCTGATGACGGAGTACGGAGTAAAAAAAATGAAACTCCTCAACGGATAGCAGTACACTCGTCGGGATTGTGTTATTGTATTGGAATAACATTTACATGCTATTGGTGTAACTACCACGAAGTAAAAAATAAAATAAGTTTTAACAGAACTTTGAAAATCGACTTCAAAATAAAACACTGAAAAGTCAAAAATAACCATTTCTATAGGTCTCTTTGGAGTCGGTGGAATTTCATTTAACCGGCAGCGACACAGGCACCGGTTGCTAAGTTTTGATAAAACTTATTTTATGTTTATTATTAATTATTATGCACTTCATATAGTAATAAGTCATGTAAATATATTGATTGTTGTAGTGTTTTGTGATGTGTCGATGGTGTAACGAATTCAATAAATAAATAAATATTATTTTAAATGACTGCCTCAGTGGCGCAGTTGTTATGCGTACGCGTTACGATTAAGGGCAACGCTGATGTCTCGGGTTCGATCCCCGGGTCGGATAAAGTGGTTATTGGGTTTTTCTATTACGAAATGCTCAGTATCAGCCCGGAGTCTGGAATTTGTGCCCGGTATGGCGATAGGCTCGCCCTCCATCACATCATGGGACGGCGATACGCTCGGCGAAATGTGGGTGTACTGGTTACACCTCTGCCTACCCATTCGGGGATTACAGGCGTGAGTGCGTATGTATGTATGTATTATTTTACATTCAACGCCCGTTTCACAATATTCGATTAATGTATGAGACAAATATTTTTGGAAATGCCTAGTTTACGGCTTTCTTTGGTAGAGTGTGACTTTTGTATTTCAATATATCTTATGTTATTTGGTAAGTCGCATTTACTCAGCTATTGTGAAAAACACGTTTACTGTCTGTTTATTTAATGCATTATTATTGGGAATTAAATAAATAAACAAAAGCCGTGTGCTAAACATACCACCAGGAGGCCAATTCTCGTAATTTTAAATATTCAAAATATCATTCCGATCTAGTCTCAGCGTCAAGAAAGTTGCAAATGGCATTCTCTTAAACCAATAATCAACGTCAAATGCACCTAGCATTAGCAGTAGCATTATACCGTTTTGGCTTCAGTCAACTTTTATTCTACATTTAATCTCATTACGATCTAAGTTCACATTTGACGTTCATTATTGGTTTAAGAGATTGCCATTTGCAACTTTCTTGACGCTGAGACTAGATCGGAATGATATTTTGAACATTTAAAATTACGAGAATTGGCCTCCTGGATCAGTTTCCTTTGGGGTATGTAGTAGAACGCATGTATGTGAGAGCTGCTGGGTGGGTAACATTACATCGTCTATTTCTGCCGCTAAACAGTAGAATGTAAGCACTTTTATGCCCCAGGTTATGTTTTAGTAAGAATTAAGTAGGTATTTCAGAACCTTGCATTACAAAGTACTACATGGCACTCATCACATCTAGATATAATATTTTAAATCTCATAATGCCCAGTAATCGCTGGCTTTAATGAACTTTAGATTGAAATAAACAACTGCAACACGGCTGCTTGGCGGCAGAAATAGATAAAGCGGTGGAACCCATAACCTATAGCCTAAAACCAATCTTTGACATATTAAATACATACATACATAGATTCACGCCAGTTTTATAACCCCCAAATCCTATTACTATTATAGATGCGAATGTTTGGATGTTTATGAATTTGGATGTTTGTTAGTCAATCACACCTTAGAGGTTGTATGGTTATAGATAAAATTTAGCACACAGGTAGACCATGACCTGTGTTAGGATACTTTTAATCCTGGAAAATGCCGTTCAAGAGGGCGGAGCCGCGAGCAATCGCTAGTTTAATAATGAAATATCAATGTTATTAGTAGGTATAGGTACCTATTAAATTTTAGACTTACATTATATATTTTAAATAATTGTAACTGCCATTAATCATAGTTAGTTGACATTTGACAGGTAGACCGTGCGTCAGGTATTAAGTCTGCTTACCTACTATATTAGGAACTAGCTTTTTTTCGCGACTCGGCCTGCACGAACTGCCTCTTCCAGGATAAAAAGTAGCCTAGTACTTTGTTTCATAATACACGTTTTTGGTTGTGTAAAGTGTTTGTTTCGGAATTCCAGATGAAGTCAAGTAAGTCTTTAACAGGACAGCCGTAGTGCAAGAGTTGATAATCTATTGGTATTACTTCTGAAGGCTTGTTATCCTGATAATAAAGCAATACCTATTTAAAATTTAGCCTCAATTACAGAGACAGAGTTACAGCACGACAGAGGTGAGAATATTACAGAAAACTGTCATTTACAGGGCCGAAATGTAGATACTTGAAAATGTGCTGGTCTAGCTCATGGTCTTACTGTGTTCCAAATTTCAACCCAAACCGTTCAGAAAATTTTACTTAAAACTCGAGTTTTTCCAAGCGCTACACTTTTTCCTACAATAATGTCGATTTGTCTTTAACTTTCTAAAGTGTTAGAATCAAACTCCCATCCTATCAGTTGAGTGTAGCGCTACTAATTATGTTGGCTTGTATTCTGCTGCCGAATCATGTTACCGTCGGACGGCGCGGCGGCGGCGAGGAGCAGCTCGGTGCGGCGCAGTGTTGCGCAGCGTAGCGTGGCGCGGCCTGCAGTGCGGCTCTCTTGGGCACTTACTTCATGTTGCTCGTTTATGTATTTTACTAACGATAATTTTAAACATTTTATACGGTGACAGAAAACCTTTGTAATTTTAAAAAATATTATACTTACAAATATGAAAATAAAATATTATAATAATTTGAATTTTACTCTCAAATAACATACGAGTAGCATACCAAATCTCACACTTGTATCCTCGAAGGTATAGGTAAAGGTGAAACTCGTGCACCTACATTTCACCGTCCTTATCTTCGTCCCATGATGTGATAGAGGGCAAGCATTTGGCATATAATTAAACCCTGGGCGATTCATATGTGATTTATCAAAGCGAAAACTCAAACACAAATTCTCAGCCTATGTACGCTAATGAGGCGATATTCTCAAATACGTTGGTTTTAAAACGACTGAATATTTAAATTAGGTATTTGTTTTACTTATATCCATAGTCCAATTTATTGCCTAAATGTAATGAAAATGTAATATAACTTTCCCCCTTTCTCCTGCTCATAATTATAATAATACCTGCTCTGTATTAGGTATATACGTCCCACTGCTGGGCACCGGCATCCTCTATGATTGAGAGGAGTAAAGCCTTCTCCTGCTAAGTAAATGAAAACTACTTTAGAAAAAACTTCTAACACACTTAAGCTAAATTTACTATCATACCTAGGTATACCGAATTATCAGTTTCAGCTTGTGCATTCTTCTCTATTTTTGTTATCTTTTTCCTTTACAATTAAATAAGACCCATTATCGTTACTTAAAAACAGTTTTAGTTAAGTTCGAAGTTTTATTGCTCAGTATAGCTGTTAAAGAACTGTGCATTATAAATAGAAATGCAGTCCGAGAGTGACTCTAACCACTACATGAAATGTCACAACTACAACTTACATGACAGAAAGTTGACACTTGCGAACTGGATTTTGTGATGTCGGACATCTTCTTGTTGTCATGTTGTCTATTCATTCGCGCATTACAGCACTATAATGTCACAGCATACATTACATCCAGAATGGATAAGGAGTTGGGCGATGTCGCCAGTCGCCGGTCGCGAGCGTCGCGCCGGACCAGCGGCTGCTTTGTACCTATTCTATTATTTCATGATCCGATAAAAAAGGAATAAAGGCTCGCGACCTAAACGCAGGAATGTTGTAGATTTTGTTTTAGGCGGGCGCCGGCGCCGGCCGCATTAGTAGCGCTCCGCCGCGACATCGGTTACACATTAGCCCCGCGCGCCCGCGTTGAACCACGCAGAGAAACGCAACTGCTCGCCGCCTGCTCCACGAATAGCTAACCTATCACTGCTACACAAAGTGTTTACTGCAATGTACGTTTTTAGCATATCTTCCATTCCGTGTCGCAGCGTTACCTAGAGATACAATCACCAAAGGACACAACGGTATCGTGCGGGAGGTGAATTCATTTCTTAATCGTGAACAGCAAGGTTCTATTTAGAATAACAAACACAGCCGGTCGTCTCCCGCCCACTTATCGATCAGACAATTTAACCGATACGTGTATACGTGTAATATATCAATAGCCGGGGCCGGCTGCCGTCCGTCCGTCCGTCGCGCTCCGTAATGAATATCGTTGATTGCATTGGCTTGCACCCGCTCCCGCTCTTGCGTCCGCTGTCGCCCGTCACTCACTGGTACATTCCTAAGGTGCGCCAGAGTTGCTTATCACTCACGCTTACTCCCAGGACGGCAAGTTTAATTGATCTAGTAGCGCGAGAATGCCGCGCTCATCATCATACGCAGCGCCGTGCCGTGAAGCATGACGTCAAACATATAACGTATAGTTATAGTAATGCTATAATGAGCTGGTAACATTATCAGCGGCACAGTTGGTTGTGATGTGATTGTAGCTCTGTTTGCTGCACTTATTTGTAGGTATGTCCACATTTACTCGGGCCTTCAGCTGTCAATTAAACGTAACTATAAACCTGTCTTATAGAGAGATAAGAAGAATGTATGAAGACAAAATGCGAAATTATTGGGCTGGTTTCCTGTACAGCGCGGCTGTATCGCCCTTTGTATAATATTTCGTGGCCGCGCCATTCTCTCAGAATGTTCTAATTGATTAGTTCGGTAATGTCATTGGCTTAAGTTGATGACCCCTGCATAGTAAACGTCCTACTACTCCGCCCATTTAAATTGGTAAAAAACAAATATACGAGGCAAATTGTTTTTTTTGTCGCTTAGTAAATTTTATTTCATTTCTAACTTTATAGGAACTTCAACCAAATGCATTTTGTCTTGCTAGGCTTAGGAATCAGAAGCAATGTACCACTTTAGCAAAACGTATTCTGATATTTACGTTTATCTGAACGTTATATAGCATATGCTACCAGGACAGGAAAGAAGGTCTTTAATAAAAAAACGTCAAAAAGACGGGACATTTAATAATGCCTATTAATTTTTGTACTTAATATTTAAATTGCATACACTTAATCAAATAAAAATATTATTATATTTAAAAATATTTTCTCGGGTCACTCAAGCTTAACATGTGCTTGTGCTAATTCACCTAGATTATATGCTAGATTATGTCTATTATGATTATGTCTTCACTAGGCATTACATTTACCTAGGCTCAATAAGGGGCTTTCCCGTTCAGGGCGCTGACGGGATGCGATTCTGAAAGTCCTAAAAGTGTATATTCAGTGATTTTATTTTGAAGTCGGTTACTAAGTTTTGTTAAAACTTATTGTTTAAGTTGTGGACATGAAAAATCATACATGAGTTGCGCAGGATTGAAATTTATGGCCTAATATGGTGATAGACTCGTTACCTGTTATATAATGGGACGGAAATAAGCTCTGTGAAAACTAGGCGCATGACTAGTTGCACTTCTGCCTACTCCTTCAGGGATACAGGTGTGACTTTTTATGTACGTTAAGTAGAACAATGTTTATAATATACCGCTATAAAGCATATTAAACATATTAATTAGGTATTCTATCGTATCACGAGCTGCCTCTACTTTCAGTTGACATTGTGTAATTTATGGTTCATAACTCATAAAAGTTGACTCGTGTCGTGCATCAATGTTATGAATCATATCGTCGCCTTTACTCTGACATAACTACACATATTTATGCATAACGCTTAGCTAATTAGCTTCATATCTAGAAGAAGAGAGTGGTAGAGCCACGCGTAGACACTTTTGTCTACAGCATGTATGGGCCGGCTCGTCCGGGTCATTACCACTGTCTCACAGAATACCGGCGTAAAGTAGCAGCTTGCTGCTGCGTTTCGTACGGTGAGTGAGATATCCGGAGGCCCCAACCCCCTTCCCTTCACAATTCCTTAATTATCCCACTCCTTTAAGGTCGGCAACGCACCCATGATTGTTTTGATATTGTGGGCGTACATGGGCGGTGGAGATTACTTACCATCAGGTGACCCACTTGCTCGCTTGCCGGCCTATCCCATAAAAAAAAGAAGAAACTATCACCTATCTTCCATAGAGGTATGCAGCGACTATAGATCACCAAGAGTTTACAAATCTGCGGTTTAAACACACCTGCTTTACCTTTTCGTCGGTTATCTATCTCCTCTTGAGCGTTAGTTACTAATGAGTCTTTATATACTCTTTCTTCAAAAGGCCACCACTCCGGTCAGCAACGGTCGTCTACTCGTAAGATAAATAGTTCTTTGGGGACGTAGGAGTTTCACCAAAGATGTTAATATAAACTTTTCTGTCTCTCTTTTTAAACAAGGTGGTAGGTCCATCGTATGCGAGAGGCCGGCTGGGTTGGTACCACCGCTTTGTCTATTTCTGCCGCCAAGCAATAGTGTGTAAGCACTGTTGTGTTCCGGTTTGAAGGACATTGAAGCCAGTGTAATTACTGGGCATTATGAGATTTGACACCTTGTGTCTCGGGTTGACGAGCGCAGTCCAGTGTCATGCATTGCTTTGTTATTTAAAGTTCTGTATGGCGTTGCTTCTGTTTATGAGCAGGCGTGGCGCTTACCATCAGGTGAGCGACCTGCTCGTTTCGTCACTCAATCTAATAAAAAAAAACTGTCTTGTTACCGTGGTCACACCACTGAAGTCTTCCTTACTGCATGAACTTTCATTACTACGTAGTAGATTATTGTCTGGCGTTATCCTGGATTAATGCCAGGGTCGACCTTCCCATTTTGATTTGACGGTAATTGGTGTTATGTGGGATGATCCGTCTGACCCCCCCCCCCCCCCCCCCCCCCCACAACCCACAACGGGAATCAAGTTTCGCAATTGCCATTGATCAACCGATCAGAGTATACCGCGTGCAGGTGAGGTTGGCTTTGGGCCTAAGATGTTGGTTAGGACATAGATACATAATGTTTTTCTATGTGTCTATGGTTAGGATTACTGCGTAGTAAATTTTTACCCTAAATCAGCCCAAAGCTGATACATGAAAGTCGATTATTCAAATTGTGTTTTTGGAATTGCCTATATGTATTTATATTTTTTTTATAATTAAATTTATGTATACTATAATAAATTAATAAAAAAAAATATGCTGTAAGTTTATTCATATTGATAAAAATAGTAAATTATAATTTATTTGTGGCTCACATAAACATTGTTTAAAAGTTCTTTTAATAAAGAGAAAAATATATATTCTCATTGTGTACTTATAGTGAATTATAGTTATTTATGAAAAAATAAATATTTTAAATCTATTCTCACAAGATCTTGATCACAATTACAGACATTCCTATATTAGGTATATTGTTCATAAGAAAGTAGTCACAACAAAATATTATGTAAAACTATAATAAGCCGCTCTACCCACTACTAGGAACCTGTCAGAACATTTCACATGGATGTGAAGAATAGGCACCTAGGGATTAGCAGTAGGTAACCCTTTATACAATTCACAGTTCCGCAGAGGTCATTAGCTAATGACTTTTTTTATTCGCTAATTAGTTTTCCTTGAAGTGAATTGTATTAAGTTTGAGCTAGATTTGTTAAAATATTTTCAATTCGATTACTTTTAATATTTTTCTAGAAATATGAAGGGGATCTACAATGTTAATAATTCCAATTAATTAAATATATAAAAATTTAAAATTAAATAAATAATAATTCCGTTCGTATATGGCGTAAATCTTTTACCTACTAATAATAATAAATGTGAAGGTTGTATTTTTTGAGTTTGAAAATTTAAATGTTGATTACGCTTGTATTCAATAAGAACCCATGAGTAAGCTCTTTGCTAAATATATATACATTAAGATATGAGTTTTGTGTCGTCTGTATCAGGAACTTGACCTTACACAAATATTTTTTGTGTTTATATGTCGGGATGCTATATAAAAGTAACATAAAACAGGGTGAATACGTATGCCAGGGTGAATCTGGATGAAACTTATATTGAGTTTATTACTTAAATGGATCGACCAAAATGTTATCTCAAGCTTAAATTTTTCCAAAATATGTCGTAGTATTTTAGTTTTTTATTAATTACAGTTTATCTCATTTTGTATGTGTAAATAAACGATTCACCTCTGCATTCCCCTGCACATATTCTTCGCGGCTCGGAAGTCGCAACTCCCAATGCATCTAGCTGATATTAAAACAGCCAGTTACAAATCATACTGGCGCCATCTATTATCAGTTCTTTAATTAAATGGAATATTTAGTAACAGCAGTAGACTGCTACAATTAACATTTTTGTAGTGCCATCTAGTGTCACAAAATGAATACATTTGCTATCTGTTCTACTTTAATTTCAATTAAGATAACAATATCTTTGTTGTAAATTTGAACGCATTTCGTTTGTAGTTAATATATAAATATGAATATGTTACAGTTCTAATAAAGTTACTTCAGGGAATGTTTTTATTCATTGTGGGATATTCTGCATTGCTATCAGTAGCGACATCTATTAAAACGAGAAGTAGAGTTATGTTTTCCACATTTACATAGATGGCGCTGTAAGTAACATTAAACATTAAACCAAGTTTTCTGAAGAATATTATCTCCTGTGTAAATATTGCGTGAGGTGACGAAACCGTTACAATATTACAGTTTGACATTATATTTGTCTGCGCCAGGAACAGTTTATCTCTTATTTGAAATACACTTTGTAAAACTGCATGTTTGTAGAGATCGAGTTGTTTAATTTGAATACGGGTGAATTAAATTCGGATTATAAAGGCAACAATTTTATTTCGCCATTCGTTTATAAAAGTCTTATATTACACCTTATAGTTAACAAACATAAATAAACACATATTTACAAAAAGCGTCACACTCTTACAGTTCTCATACATACACAGCACGCGATCTCATAGACAAACGTGGGTATAAACAAAACAAGGCTTAATATAATCACACTTACAAACTAGATATATATTAATAAATTCGTGTGTTCGCTATTCTAACGCAACGGACCCTTATAATTGTTCGTCGATTTGTTCTGTGGATTGTCACGTCTTCACAACGGCCCCGAGCACACGAGGTGCATTTAGGCAGATTTACATTGAGTCAGTTACTGACTACAAACGCAAGAAATGTCGATACTAGCACAGTGTAAACTGAACATAGATTATAATATAAGGTTTGTCGCTTTAAGTCGCTGATTAAATAATATTTCTACTTTATGATAACTCATAGTACTGTACATACACACACCATATAATGTACAATATAACAGTTTAATTCCTATAAAAGCTATTTTACACATTTCATCAGCAAATGACAACGAACAAGTTACATGATAAAGTCAGTGACAAAGATACAATGCAGTCGCGTCAATGCTGATTTTCGACTGTTTATTCGTAAACGGTGGTTTCCAGCTACAGTAACTGAGTCAATGTAAATTTGTCTTTACAAGTGATAGTTAACCTAAATCTTATCTTTGAAGACCAGCTTCACTTTCTTTGGCTGTGACGCTTTGGAGTGTACCTTCTCTCGCACGATTTCACTTCATAGTCAAGTCTTAATCACTTTCAGTACGTTAATTATAATGCCAAGTATCTATTTTTATTTGATTTGTGTTCAAAATTATTATGCGACGTCCACTGTGTGATGTAGGTGTAGATACGCTTTGGTGCTGTCACAGGAGACTCGGATGAGACGCGGACGAGGAGCTGGTGAGGCGGGTTAGGGCGGGCGGTAGTGCGCCGACGCCGCGGATGCGCGCTCTAGCGTGGAAACCCTATGAACACACGCTGCCACCGTCACTCCACCCCCTTACAAATCCACTCTGATGACTGAGTGATACTGTATGGATGTCGTTGCATACATATTTATAGACAAGTCATAACTACCCGCACGTGCACATTTCTACGCAGACTTGATTCGTCTAGACTAGTATTCATCTGCTTTGCTCAGAGAGCGGATTGAAGAGGGTCGCGTAGACCACGTTACTCAACGAAAGAAGATCTTCAGCGCGAACCTCTTCAGAAAACATACAAAATCATTCTAAGCAATATCACATGAAACATGATTTTGTTTGAGCCTCTATAAACCTTGAGATAACATAAGATACATGCAAATAGAAGACAGCGTCATGCGAAGAAGTCAATATTAGTAAATATCAGAGTTAGGTCACATATCCCATAGAGAGAGAGTTCAGCGTGCGGATTGGAAGTGAAGTTACAAGCCGATATGCGGTACCAGGGGAGCAGGTCCAAGCAGGAGGTTAGTAGAGTGCGGACAGTAGAGACACAGTGAAGTGAAGTCGCCGACAGCACGGGGCTCGTACTCACATATCGGCCTGGTGTCTGGGGGCAGGCAGTAGCAGGAGTGGCGCTCCCCCGGTCCCCGGTCCCCCGCCGCTCGCCGCCCCGCCGCCCGCGCCTGTGCCCGCCTCCACCGCCGCGTACAGCGGAGGCAGCACCTTGTGCGAGTGTGCCTCCACTGCGGACCAGCACACAGCTACGTTATGAGTAGGTCGGACGCTCGGTGCTGTGCGAGCAGGCTCGCGACGAGTGGCGCCCTACATACCGGAGAGCGAGCCCGCGCCTCCCGGCCGTCCGACGCCACCGTGGCCGCCGTGTCCGCCGTGTCCGCCTCCCATGCTCTTCGGCTTGCGCTTGCGCGTCTGGATGCCGTCCTTCTTCATGCTCAGCGGCCGGTTGACCTGCACGTAAACACACAAGCTGAGTCGTCGAGTCACCGCACTCGCAGACGGGGAAACTCCTCGTAATCTCCCGCCACGCGGTCCTATCATCCTTTAAACAAGCGTATCTACTCGCTAAGAGATAATTGATAAAAGATTATTTATCTCATTATGAATATTCGTGGCCGCACGGTGATAATTCTCTATCAGTCGGTAGCCCCGCGTTTTATCTCGCGAGATTAGATGAGACCCTGTGTTTTGATTTTTTATACAGGCCCAATATTTGCCGAGGAGTTCCCTGATAACTGCAGTGGCGTCCGATTAGATACTATATACCTGACGGCGTGCGCGCTAATCACCGTCATGCCTACTGACTATCGATGCAGTGCGCACGCGCGCCGCGAATACCATACGAGTACAGGACGTAATTAATATGTATGAGCTCACATTGTGCAGCTTGAAGTAGAGTCCGCAGGCGTTGCAGACGGGCTCGCCGTTGTTGTTGCGTCGCCATAGCGTCGTGTTGGATGTACGACAGTTGGCACACGTCACGCCCACGCGTCGGTTACCGTTGGTCGGCTGTATACAAACACAAATTTATGGTGCTTACTATGTTACATTAAAGCTATAATTATTATATTGAAACTTGTCCTTACGAGAGCCTGTTGAGGTTTTGCTTTCTGCCCCTTAAGAGGCGGTCGATTGACGCCGTTGATGCGTGTGTACAGGCCGCACGCGTTGCACAGGTAGTGACCGGTGCCGTCGCGCCGCCACAGCGGCGTCGTGGCCGCGGCGCAGTTCACGCACTCCTTCACCTCGCCCATGCCCGCCATGCCTGATGAGGATGCATTGTTATACTCGTATGTTTGCGGTACATTATGTAATAGGTACAGCAGACCACTGAAACAGTCCATGACTTACTTGGATCGAAGCCGTCGTCGATGGGTAACAAGTTGTGTGCGGACCAGGCCTGGTTAGGCGCGGGATAGCCCTCCACCAGCAGCCCGCCCTCGTATCCTGACACGGGTACATACTCCACGCCGCCGCCCTGACCCAGGTAATGCTCGCCGCCCACTTTATACTGCACCGTATTGCCGTGCGTGTATAGGGTCACCTGTATGGAAACTCTGTTAGTTATAGTTCATTAGACATTGTTATTTTTATTGCGTATGGTACTAAACACTTACTTGTTGAGAATTTGGACTGGGTGGAGCTTCGTACACGGCTTGCGACTGCGGCACGACCGAACCGTACACCACGTGGGCGCCACGCGCCGTCAATGACGATGACGACAACGTGGGGTCGCTGCGATACAGTAGCTGTCCCGGTGGCGACTCATCCCCACGTGGCCCCACCGCACCGCTTGTCGCGCCACTATACAGCGTCAGCAGCTCCTTGCCACCGCCGCCGTATGCGCCGTAGCTCGCGCCACCGTACTGCGGACTCTGACCCGCGTACGCGTATCCACCGTGGACCGAAGTGACAGGTTGCAAGCTCGCGTACGTGGTCGGTCGCGGCTCAGCCTCGCCTCGCGTCTCGTACTTGACTTGCTGGTAAGCGACGCCGACCGACTGCTGGTTGTTGAGTGACGTCGTTTGGATCATCTCTAGCGCGGTGGAGGCGGCCGCCTGCTCTCCCAGTACGGTCGTGTACTGCCGCGTGTCGGCTACCGAGCTTGGCACGTTCTCTGCGGCCGCGTACGCCTGCATGTCCGTCTTGTCTTTATGCGCGAGGAACGCATCGTGCGCGTGCTCCTCTGCATCACCATCCTGCGCTACGATTACGTGGTGCGGCGCGCCGTACCGCAGGGTAAGACCGCGTCCGTATCCGGGCCGCTGCGGTGCGCGTGCGTACTGTGCCTGCAGTCGCTTGTCTGGCGCGGGTGACTGCAACGCGCGGTACGGGTCCTGCTTGAAGGCAAGGTACCGCGCCGTCTCCGCCTCGGCGAGTCTGAGCCGCTCCTCATCGTAATGTTGTTGCACATCGCGTGCGTCGCCGTCCTCCATCTTGGGTGCGTACTGCTGCATGTGTTGCGTGTCGTGTTCGAGTGGCGGCTGCTCGGGTGGCTCGTCCTTGACGCCGTCGTCTCCGAGGTCCGTGTCGTCGGTGGTGATGTGTCCGGCGGCGGTGATGGTGCGCACTGCACGGCGCGATGTGATCACGGACTGCGAGTGTGGTTGTGGTGAGTCTCCGGGCCCAACCTCGCCCCCCGTCCCGCCCACGCTCCCCTGGTGCTCCATGCCCCCACCCGCGTCATCGCCGCTCGG
This sequence comes from Mimas tiliae, assembly GCA_905332985.1. Classification (NCBI taxonomy): domain Eukaryota; kingdom Metazoa; phylum Arthropoda; class Insecta; order Lepidoptera; family Sphingidae; genus Mimas; species Mimas tiliae. Next base: position 20,137,823 of record HG995242.1, read on the forward strand.
CTCGTTTTCTAACCTATCTTCATTCTTGACGAGCTGCAGCGCCTCTGCAGTAGAGTCTTCTTCACGTTGCTCTTCAGTGCCGATGCGGACCAATTGCCCGACGTTGTCCATACTGCTTCTACAAACAAAACATAAACAAATGTAAGCTGTCGTTTTGTGTTTAAGCAATGTTTTAGAAATATTCGAGTCGTTAATTTGGCATAAATTAGTATAGTCTAAACCGGTGACTAAACAAACTCGGAGCTGATTTAGAGCGGAAGAGCGGTGCGGCTGCGCGCGTCGAGGAAACATGAACAAATAGGGAACTAGTACAAACACCGGCGCCGGCGCCATCTTAGGCGCGGAGTAAACGCACTGTACACAAGCGCGTACGTAGTCGTTGTTAGGCCTCATTTAGATGACACCGCCGTTATAGCATATGATTCTGCCATAGAAGAAGCACCAAAAAAAAATAATGCATGGGTGAGTCAGATACAAGATTGACCCACTAAAGTTGTATGTTATAATAACATCTTCAGGAAACCTTAGCCCGTTCGCTTATTAACAAAAATCTAAAGCGCACCAAATCTCTCAGAGGTATGCTGCAAAATCGATCTGTAGCGTAAAGTGGAAGTGCCACCCAAACTAGGATTAAGGGTAAAATGGTTACAATAAAGTGAGTTCATCATCCGTCTGTGCAACTTGTAGACGTCCCCATCATAAATATTAATACAGAGTTCACCAATGAATGCTGACTACGCTCGGCTGGGCTTACACTAATTATTAAATAAATAAAATAGATACACCCAACAGTCACACACATAGTACTGACCCCACACTAGGTAAACCTGTATCGTGGGTATCAGGAAATACGAGGGACTTGCGGTCCCTCAACACCCAGACCCGAGATAAATATTTGTGATCAGACAAACATTTGTTTAGGTGCGGGAATCGAACCCACGACCTCACGCTTCGCAACCGGCTACTCGCCCGCTGCGCCACGGAGGCTGTCTATATACGCAACTTGGTAATTGACCCGTCCATGCTTAAATCTATGATCGAGATCACTTCGCGTTCCACTAATATATTATTAGACGATGCTTTAACATGAGTTATGTTAAACAGCACCATTTTACGCTAGAATCTCTCAATTTTAATAGCACAGCGTCTGCTGCAGATCTTTACTACAAAGCTGTAAAAGTTGTCACAGATTATTACATCGTGTGCAGCAGTAAGCCGTGCTGTGTGCATGAACGTCACGACATTTACGATGATCGATGTGTCCGTGTTATGTGGCGGCTGTACGGCGGTTGGCGGTGTGAGGAGGGTCGGGGGGAGGGGGAGGAGGGGAGGGTGTCGCGCCCTCCGCGTTTATGGCGAGGTGAGGTGTCGCGCTGTTTGCTCGGCACACTGATCCCGCGATAACCGCGCGATAACGGACGCATATTGAAGCCGTGTGCGCCACGTCCCTACACACACAAGGCACAAGCTAGGCCCCTAACTAGTATAATTTAAGAGGATCATGAGTTAGGCAAACATTGTACACGACAGCGTGTTTCCACAGTATGCAGTCCACGCGATACCTTACACTTCTATTACATTGCCTCGTTGAAGCGGGATTGAATTAAAGAATATACCTACTTAATGTTTCAGCTTGTTATAACGAGATGCAGTCTCACCAACAAGGCTCCTTTCTTACTTTAAAAAATGTCAGAGCAATCATCCACGAAGCTAGTGTAATGCGGTTTGATAAATTTGAGTCTATACCGCTTTCGTTCTTATATTAACAGCATATTACCACTGATAGGCAAGGCTGTTTTATTATTAGCTTGAGTTACGAAACAAGCAGGTCGCTCGCCTGATGGTAAGCGTCAGGCCTGTCCATATACAGTAGCAATACCACACAGAACTTTGAAATACAAAGCACTGCATAACACTGACCTGAGCTCGCCGCCCCGAGACAAGTTGCTAATCCTCATAATGGTCAGTAACTTCTTTCTTTCTTCTTTCTTTCTAATTTCACTTCAATGTCCTTCAAACCGGAATACAGAAATAGACAAAGCGAGAGCACCAACCCAGACGACCTTCTGCTACCGAGGGACCTACCACCTTACGTACCAAAGAACCAGTAGACTTTTAAAATTAAGGGTAAACGTATCTGTGGTTTCCTAATTAATGAATAGATATTTGAATTTATTAATCTCGTTAACAAGAGCTGGTTTATTGATGTATTGTTGTTTAAGTATGTGCAAGGACCCATTGTTGTTATGTCGTCCGCTCCGTAGCACACAATACTGCCACCGTACCGCAGTGTTCCTCTGAAGTGGCTGTCCAAGAAGTCGATAGTCGATAGCCAAAGGATAAACCATTTAAAAGACGCACAAAAGAAATTAAACAATAGTCGGCTTTTGGAAGAAAAGCGTTGTGGGGGCCAACTTAATGGGTTATATTATGAGGGTGCAAAAAAAACCGACGGGGAATTACTGTTATTGATCCTGAATAAAATAATAAAAAAAAACATGTGTGCAATCCACACGTGGTAGAAATGAAACCTTCAAAAATTTTGGCTTCAAGATAATGAGACGAATGTAAAAATTCGGGAAGAGGATAATTGTAGGTTTTAGTAATGATCATAGTGATACAAAGTTTGGAGTTTGTTTGAGTGAATGAGGCCTAACCTAACCTAATGTGTCCGTCTCTTTTTGCTTCCTATCTGATTTTCTCCCACGTTAAGTCTTATTAATTTATGTGTCTCTCTCTTTTTACTGTCGCTTTTTCGTTTCATGGACTTTCAAATCACAACGATGATAAAGAAGTTTTCACTTCAAAAATGTATCATCATCGAATCTTACTAAAATAAGATATAGAGAAGAAAATATTTTTTCCTACATACATACACACTCACAACTGTAATCCCCGAAGGGGTAGACAGAGGTGTAACCAGTACATCAACATTTCGCCAAGCTTATTTCCGTCCCATGATGCGATAGGGGGTGAGCCTATTGTCATACCGGGCACAATTCCAGACTCCGGGCTGATACTGAGCATTTCGAAATAGAAAACCCAATATCACTTTTACCCGACGCGGGGATCGTACCAAAGGCAGCAGCACAGCCGTAATTGTAGATTTTTTCTTCATGTAGCAAAATGATAATTAAGATTGCGGGTGGGATACTCTCGTATACGTATTCAATTTCCATTATTTGAATCAAGGGATACAAATAACAGTAGCACTAAACAGGAAGCCAATTCTCGTAATTTTAAATGTTCAAAATATAATTCCGATCTAGTCTCAGCATCAAGAAAGTTGTAAATGGCATTCTCTTAAACCAATAATATCAACGTCAAATGTGAACATAGATATTAATGAGATTGAATGTAGAATAAAAGTTGACTGAAGCCAAAACGGTATAAAGCTACTGCTAATGCTAGGTGCATTTGACGTTGATTAAAGAGAATGCCATTTGCAACTTTCTTGACACTGAGACTAGATCGGAATGATATTTTGAACATTTAAAATTACGAGAATTGGCCTCCTGATATGTGTAGGCATATTATGTCTAAACATCCGTTTTGAGGTACGCGACCGAGACAGCGAGACCGTGACGCATGTCGAGACTCGGGCGAGAGCGACAAAATTGTATGAAAATATATTGAAGAAGATTTGAAATACCGGTGCCGTCCCGATCGCATACCGCATACGTAACTATACAATTCTTAGTCAGAAAATATGCCATATCTCAAAAACTATACAATATATATAAAACTAGGCTTATTGAAACCAAATACTTTTAAAGTGCTGCTAACCTATTTTTTCTGATTTTTCGAAAACAGTATCTCACAAATTAATGATGTAAAAAGCATTAAGCCTTAATTTAAGCTATCTGTCGTAGCCTTAATTTACAAAACTGATGCGCTGCTATTACTAAGACTTTTTTCATGTAGATTACAATTTTGTCAGTGAATTACAATGTAGAGTAAATAATTGTAAAAATATGACATTGTAAAGCGTTAAATGTATTTGCCAAAACAGAATTTTAAAAGAGAGTTACACTGTACATGTAAGTGTAGTTATATATAAAACATAATTGTTTTATTATAGGTACTATAGACTTAAAATAAAATAAAGTCTAGTAAGATTTTGTGAATTTTGGTATTTGTCGTCAAGCGTCGGCAAATGGTATTGTAGAGCTAGATCCGACTTACATTTGTTTTTATTAAATGACGAGCAGGTTACTCGGCTGATGGTAGGCGCCGTGCATTTTAATAAATAGAAACAACCACACATAACTTTGAGTTACAAATTACTGCACTGCGTTTATCGCCCCGAAACATAAGATGTTCTCTTATAATGCCCGGTAATTTCGCTGGCAGATGAAGGCTCAAATACAAACATACAGGTGCTGGACCGCAGAAATAGATAAAGTACGGTAGTAGAGTTAGATACGGTATAAGTAGACACTTACCAGATAGCCTTTGTGGCCCAGTTGGCAAGTAGCAGGTTGTAAAGCGAGAGGCCGCGAGTTCGATTCTCGCATCGAGATATATTTATTAAAATTAAGTATTTTCGACTGACTCAAATTATGGAGAAGATTTTCAATTCGATACTTTTTATTGTCAACCTTTGAGGGTGGTTTCATATCTAACACATTGACTGCATATAATTCAAAGCCTTTACTCCGCGTACAACAGACCAGACGACCTTACGACGACTTTTCGTCGGTTATCTGTGAGACATTGGTAACGACCCGGACGAGCCGGCCCATTCATGCTGTAGACAAAAGTGTCTACAGCGTGGCACTACCACTCTCAAATGTATTCATTATGCAATGCAATATGTATTTAATGTGTATTTATATCATCTTATTGGTGTTGGCGGCATATTAAAGCTTAGAAGCCAGTGAGTTCTTGAGTCAAGTCAGCCAATCACAATTTGTGTTTGAGCTTTCGGTTTTAAAAATAATACATGGGTTTTCCGGGATTTGAGTTTGTGTTCGATATGGTGATATGACCTACCATATCATGGGACGGTAATAAGCTTTTACGGGTAACCGTGAGCTTATATACGTACGTATTTTATAGCATCACCATATTTTTTAAATGGTAGAGCCACGCGGTAAATAGATTTGTTTTCAGTATGAATGGGTGGACTGAACTGGGTTGGTACCACCGTCTCACAGAAAACTGACGTGAAGTAGCAGCTTGCTGTTGCCTTTTGTATGGTGAGTGATATTCGGTGGCCCAAATCGTCTACATTTTCCAATGCCTTAATCACCCCGTTCCTTAAAAATCGGTAAGGTGTCCATGATTCCTCAAGTAATGGATGTAATATGTACTGGGCGATGGAGATCACTTACCATCAGGTGACCCTGTTGCTCGGTTTCTGGTCTATGCTATAAAAAAATTAACGAATGTGATAGCACGTAGAGATGCTTGTGATATCCACCGAGAGGCATTAAGGTGAAGATGGAGAGACGAACTAGATTCCAATAAGAAAAATTGCTTCGTCCTTTAATATCCCCTTTTTGCTTAAAACCACTGAAGGATTTATTTGGTTTTTTGTCAACATTGATTCACTGGTCGATTTATTTGGACTAAATTGACCTACAAAGTACCTCGGTAGGGATGCTTGGAAGAGCTACATAGCCTTTGTCATGTAGTAGAGAATATTGTGTTTTTTTTAATGACGTACTCGGGGTTGATATAAGGCGTCGGCAGTGACTCGTAATATAATATGATGAGATGAGATGCTAAAATGTATCATATAGATAAGATATGCGTTTGAATTTTTATGAAAATTTTCCCGCCCTAGCGTTCTGATGATACAAAGGATAGCGCAGCGCAATCGTGAGTAGCCTTTGAGCTAATCTGAACACATTTCATATACATATTTATACAGATCCATATATCTATTAATAATTCAAATAATAACCATACATATCATAACTTTAATGTTTTCAGAAAGTAAATTGAAAAGATATTTAAGTACATTAAACAAATCCTACTCACCGATGTGGCTCCACTATCCTTTCACTTCACTTATAAATCCACGTATAAAATGTTTTTTACAAAAATATGTATCACAGTGAGTTGTATCGCGCATGCGGCGGATGAGCCGCGGGCCGGCACTCGTCTAGTGCGGCGACGCGACGGCGGCGCGGAGCAGCGCGGGCGGTGGCGATGCTTGCGCCTGTGTGCGTGTCTACGTCGCTCCCTATTGGCCCTCGCTACTGTCCCTCCCCCCTCCGCACCCCCGCATCATTACCTCCAGTACATCACATTCCATCTAGTCCTCCCACACAGTCCCAACACACCTCGACTGCGACCTGCGACTTACGCAGAGGTATCACTGGAGACCACCTGAAAACAATTGCGCTTATTTGTAGTACAAAGATGCTGCACAATATACATTGTATAAATATTTCAGACAAAATATTGTTTGTATTTGTTGCACACGAAGTAGATAAGTGTTGCAACAAACGTGCCCCAGTTCAGTTTCAGAGGCACCCAGTCAGTATCTAAGCTAAAAGTCTGTATTTATTTCCTGTCTATAATTTTCTTTAACAATTTATGAATTGTTTTACTGTGTTACAACACGAAAATTGTTTCCTTACACAGTCATTTTACACTTAATAAAAACTGTACCTCTATATTATAGGTACTTGTGAGTATAACTATTAGACGACGGTACTACGGTAACAGGTGTACTGGTTACACCTCTGCTTACCCCTTCGGGGATTACAGGCGTGAGTGCGTATGTACAACGCAATTTTCTTAATTAATAATTTCAACCCCCACCATAAAAGGTTGTTGTATGTTTGATCTTTGTCTGTCTGTGGATGTGTGTGTGTGTATTTGTATGTGTCGTGGCGACATAGCGTCTAAAGGAAAAACCCTATTTTAATGCGTTTTTTTAAAGCGGGTTTAATCAAAATGGTTATTACCCTTCTTTGACAAAAATATGATCAGCCGTTTAAAAGTTACGTATGTTTTCTAATAGAGGTTGGGTTTTTAAAACTTTTAGGTTAACTTATCACACTACCATGTTAATGACTCTATATTCATTAGACTCTACACTCATCATTATTTTGGTAATAAAAGGGAGAAAAAATATTTACCGCCATTGACGAATACTCACGATCCGAATAGAATGGAAATATCATGGGCTCTCTCATAATACAAAACCCAAAAGCAAGGCTTTACGTCTGTTTTTTGTAAGACACTGATATAACCAGGGTCGAACTGCTCTTAATCGTGTACGGTAGCTGTGACTCTACCACCCATAGTAATGCGCATAGCATTGTATAGTCCCATTTACACGGAGAGGGATTGTCGTAATGCACATGCGAGTATATAACAGAACACTCTAGTTTGCGAGGCCACATCATGCGACTCTTGATGTCAAATTACCAAACAAGTGACGATACATGACCTCGGAGACGTTTTATGTGATATTCTCTCCTCCGTCGTTCGATAAGCTCTTTGCTTGTAATGAATTAAGCTTATTACATATTAACATACCCTATAACCTTGTCCTGGTCATAGTCTACCTGTTTGTCAAATTACATTTAAAACTATTCAGCCATTAAGGCGTGAGTGACTTACAAACATTCAAATTCAAAAACACACAAACATTCTAACTTTCACATTTATAAGAGTAGTATACTATATAGTATATCCTATATATAGGAGTATATATTTATACTGTCATGGCCTCGGCCGACTACCCTTAAATATTTCTTTCAGTATTACCTACTTTATCTGTTATAGTATAAGTTATCAGGATCGTAATAGACATTGAAGTTTGCTTTTGATTATATTGTTATGGTGAGATAATGTAAATTGGTTTAACCCAACGGTTTACAACCCCCGATATTAAAAACATAATTATTTCAAACATCTGTATTTTTTTTGTAATTGAATATATTTTCTTTAAACATAGACAAGAAACATCTCGATAATCATAGTTCTTGATATCCACAATACAGGTTAACCTAGTGTGGGATCAGGAAATGTATATGTCTTAATTATCATTTTGCTACGTGAAGAAAATTTATACAATTACGGCTGTGATGCTGTCTCGGGTACAATACCCGGCTCGGTTAAAAGTGATATTGGGTGTTTCTATTTCAAAGGTATCAGTATCAGCCCGGTGTCAGAAATTATGCCTGGTACGACGACAGGCTCGCCCTCTATCACATCATGGGACGGAACCAAGCTCGATGAAATATAAGTGTACTAGTTATACTTCTGTCTAATCCTTCGGGGAGTACAGGCGTGGGTGCGTATATTTCTCTTTTACGAATAACGTGAGAGTCATCGAGAACTCTCACACAACTGACATTTTTGTCTCATACTCGTTGATATAAATGACTATTAGCAACACGTTCAGGCTAGGTGAACTCACGCACGCTGCTTGTTTCCTCCATCGTCGTCCCTCCTCCGTCGTCGTCCCAAACATGTTTTGGCAGATCCCAACGACTCCATCACAATCGCTATCGAAGCAGCACTTTCCTTGCTGTACAATCCGAATCGCAATAATAATACGCGACCCCGACATAGGACACGCCTGCGAGTCCGAACAACTCCCACAACTGGCCCTCGGCACAATTATGTGCAAAGACAGCCCTAAACTATACTCCCCAGCGATTGCTCAAGCTGAGGTCTGAGCCTTCTAAAAGGCGCCTCTGTGCTCAATCCCTACTAAGTATATTATACATATATCTGCTAGAGTGCCATAAGCGCCGGCCTTATTGTCAGGTGAAACTGTAAAAGCAATATAGGCTCACATCACAAATCCATTCGAAAAAAACGCTGCTAGTGCAATGTGTCGGCAAGCAGCGGCGCACATTCTCGACAATGGACATTATATTTTATGGCGCTGAGTGAACAATAAAAAAGTTCGATAACGAGTAATGCGCTCGAATTATCTTATCGATCAGGGCTTACTTGAGACATCGATCACCGGTCTAATTACACGCGTCGATAACGTTAATCATGGGATTGCGCCAACGGACCTCCACTTTACCTTCTTACTTTCTGCCTAACGTTATTCCGGATGGGTGCCAAAGAACATCTTCCTACTTAAACACATCCACTTCGCCCGGTCTTGTGTATCATTTGTAGTGAGACCATTCGATACCTTCGTCACACCAGCGTTTTTTGTCCCCTCTGTGGCATCGTACCGACATACCTACTTCTGTTGTTTCCTCAAACGTGTTACGTGGCTAAACCACCTAAAAGACGTTACTCCACTCCACCTCTACTTATTGCCATTAACGTCGGGGATCTCCCGGTGTGCTTGACATACTTCTTTCCATTCCTTAACTAAGATCACGACTGTATTAGCGAAACTGTAGGCAGAGGTACAACCAGTGCACCCATAGTTCGCCGAGCTTATTAACATCCAACGATGAAATGGGAGGTGAGGCTGTATAATACTGGCCATAAATTTCAATTTGGCCAAAACATATGTGATTTTATAATTTGAAAAATCAATATAGATTTTACGAAAAAAAGCGACGGCCTAGCGCGGATTGGTACGGACTGTTGAGATGGAAGAAGTCGTGGGTTCGAAACCAGCCCCATGGCGCACACTTCTGACTTTTCAAAGTTACATGTGTATTCATTACTAATAACCGCTCGCTTTAACAGTTAAGAACATCGTAAGAAAACTTACATTCCTGAGATACGAGAAGTCTACCAACTCACCATTAGGTGTACGTGGTGGAATAAAGCCAAAGCATTTTAATTAGAAGAAGAGGCATATGCTTAGCAGTAAAACGTATATAATACAGGACTAGTGTAATTATTATATTATAAGATAAATTTGAAATGCACAAACTGGGAATCAAACCGATGTCCTAACCGATTTTACAGCTTATGTACGCTGCTACTTGACCAATGAGCTCTCCTTTAGTTGTCCCATTTTCTATATCCCGTTCTATCAGCTCTCCATGTATAAATATTTTATGATAGCGCGCAATACGTACATGTCAGATAAAATCGATAATCAGTTGCTCGGCGTTATTTGCTAGTATCGATTGATCCTCGAATATTCCATTCCTTCACTCTTTAACATTGTATTGTAAAGTCCTTGTTATATTTATTTATGTTACTAGGGGCGCTGCCCATGTTTTTCCACAAAACATAAAATAAAAAAAAACTTAAAGTCCGACGAATATGAGACATATTTTACTTTCTTCCTCACATTATTCTGCATCGATTGGTATCGGTCTCGACCCCATATCCCCAGCGGTTTCGGAGGAGATAGCGTGACAAGCTTTTGGCAGCGGCAGCGGCGGCGCCAGTTACTTTTTTTAGAATAGAGAGACTGTGTGTCAGAGCAAAGTCTAAACACGAGGCGTAGAGCGCATGAACACGGCTCATTTCTTGACATATTTATAAGATCAAAGATGTGTGCAATAGATCATCATAGCTTGCTTCATAGCGTACATACATACTCACTCACGCCTGTAATCCCCAAAGAGGTAGGCAGAGGTGTGACCAGTACACTCACATTTCACCGAGCGTATCTACGTCCCATGATGTGATAGGGGGCGAGCCTATCGCCATACCGGGCACTCCGGGCTGATACTGAACATTTCGTAACAGAAAAACCCAATATTGCCTTTAATCGACAAGGGATCGAACCCGAGACCTCAGCATCAGCCTTAGTTGTAACGTGTACGCATTACAACTGCGCCACCGAGGCAGTCCTATGACTGCCTCCTGTGAGCAGACGCTATCGACTGCTACACAATACCTTTATAGTGTGAAGGAACTTGTAACAATACTTTATTGTTGCGGCGAATCAAGCTATGCAAGGTCGAACAGTGATATAATTTGACCATAACATAGTTCCTAAAATACCAGATAAATAAATGTACACGGTACATGCAATTTCTGTAACTTATTAGTGTCTTAGAAGGGCTTGGTGGGTGTTTTTATATTTTTTGTCAAAATTGGAACGCTATGACGCGACATTTTTGTGTGTGTTGTGACACACGTTCCTAATATAGGTTTAGCTGTAAGTGAACATGATTCATCGCTGTCGAACCGATCAACAATTACTACATATATGTATATCTATGGCTATATATCGCTTGCACCCTTCTCTATCTATAAATGCTCATGAAATGTTATAGCATAGTGCCATTATGAGCATTAATGCTGTAGATTTTATACGGTGTTTCGGAAACAAAAAAATATCTCCTATTTCAATTTCTTTTCCTGAATATCGCCAACGCATCCATGATTCTTTTGGTATCGTAGATATTCATGTGTGGTGGAGATTACTTACCATCAGGTAAATCAATACCTTGCTCTCGGCCTATTGTTATAAAAATGCAGATCACTTTGTAGTAAGACTATGACGATCAACTGCGGTTGTAGTTTTTGATCTTTTAGGATGGAATTGGAATTAGGAGGAAGGATTTATTAGGACTTATTTTATTATATATTTATTTTATTATTTATTATTGGGATTTTTGGGACTCTAACTATATCATTGGCCTATTTACGCTGGGTACAGTGCTAAAACGCGATTTTACCACTTATAAACAGAAACTACAGATAGTAAATATCTGCAGTTCCCGCGTATGATGCGTTGATTTTCTGTATGTTCACTAAAGGTTGTATCCACTACATCTACAAACAAAATGGTTGCAGTCATCAGCGACTTTAGCAGAATCATTATTAATTGAAAATGTTAAACGAAATATGCCGAAAATTCTTGTGTAAGTGACGGTATTTTTCCCGATTTAATGAAAATAAGCAAAATTGTGCCAATTTTTAAGAAGGGCAGTGTAAACAGCGCCTCAAATTATAGACCTATATCTATATTACCAGCTCTGAGTAAGGTTTTTGAAAAAATCATGCTGGACCAAATGCTGGCGCATTTTGATAGGAATAGGATATTACATAAGAATCAATTTGGGTTTACAAAAAATCGGTCTACTCAAGATGCTGGATCAGCTTTAAAGACATCTGTGTTAGAGGCCTGGGAGGGATCGCAGGATGCTCTAGGGGCGTTCTGTGATCTATCCCAGGCATTTGACTGTGTCGACCACCAAACCCTTATTGCTAAACTCAAATATTACGGAATTTGTGGCCCATCACTTGATTTTGTAATATCCTACTTATCAGGTCGGGAACAAAGGGTATATATTGACGGTGTCACTTCAGTAGGATCTTCAGTCAAAATAGGGGTTCCACAGGGTTCCATTCTGGGCCCTGTTATATTCTTATTTTATTTAAATGATCTCCCTTACATAGTAGAAAAAATGACAGACATAGTGTTGTTTGCTGACGACATGTCGTTAATATTTAAAGTAAACCGTAAGGATGAAGATCTGGTTACACCCAACAATATTCTTAATTTAATCTTAAATTGGTTCTCTGCAAATAACCTTTTGTTAAATGCAGGGAAGACAAAATGTATTTGATTTGTATTACCAAATGTTGCAAAAGTAAATTCACGCATAGAATTAAACGGAGAAACATTGGATCCAGTCTCCTCATCAGTTTTCATAGGAATCACTTTAGACAGTAAATTGCAATGGGATCCACAAATAGAAACATTATCTGTTAAACTTAGTGCTGCAGCTTTTGCTGTCCGGAAAATTAGACGCTTGACTGATGTTTCAACGGCTAGGTTAGTATATTTCGGATACTTTCACAGTATTGTGTCCTACGGCATTCTATTGTGGGGATCAGCTGCTGATATAGACACTATATTTATACTACAAAAAAGAGCAGTTCGTGCTATTTATGATCTGGGTAGCCGCGATTCCTTACGATCTGTATTCAAGGAAAGTAATATACTGACTGTGCCGTCTGAATACATCTATCAAAATATTATGTATGTTCGTAAAAACCTTTGTAAATTTTGTAAAAATAGTGACGTTCATAATATAAATACAAGAAACAAAAATAAACTCGTAGTACCCGCTTTTAGAATAGTTAAGACTAAAAAGTCATTTATGGATAACAGCGTTAAATTTTATAACAAGCTCCCAAATAGTGTGATCGATATGCCCGAAAAAATGTTCAAAGCACACATTAAACGTGTGCTTATGACTAGGGGCTATTATAATGTTAAGCAGTATCTAGAGGATAGAGATGTTTGGCGTTCGGTTCCTCCTTGCATACTGTGACCTCCTGGGGCCCTGTAGCTTGTAGACAATGTAGGGAATAATTTAATTTAATAAATGTAAATAATATATAATATGCTCAAGTAAGTACGATATAGATAAAATGGACAATAATATTAAATACCTACACTAAAACAATATATTAAATAAATGTATTAATAAAATTTTAAATACCAAATAAAAAAGACGAGCGATGACGTAAAATAAAAATTGGCAATTTTAAATTGACAAGTCATTATTGTTGAGATTATAGAAATTGGACCAAAAACAAGCCCACTGAGTTTGTTTCGCCGGGTCTTCTCAGACAGGGTCGCGTTTGGATCCGTTGCCGGTTTTAAAACAACAATTTAGAGGTACACATGGTCCGTATCAATCACCTTAAAATAAAAATAGGACTTTTTATTTCCCTAATTTATTTTGGTATGATAAATCGGACCAAAAACAAGCCCACTGAGTTTGTTTCACCGGGTCTTCTCAGGTTGGGTCGTTTTGTATCCGGTGGTAGTTTTAAACCACGTGCCGTTTCGGTAATGCATATGGTCCATATCGACCTTTAAAACAGAGAAAAAATAACAATAATAATAATACTTAACAATTCTGGACTAATATAAAAATATTGTAAACTTTATAGTTGCTCAGTGTATTTTGACGATGCTATGTATATATTAGCTGATATGATTTCTGTACTCTTTATTTTGTACTGACATGTCATAAGCGCTATTTTAATTGCCTACATGATGAATAAAACTATTTCATTTCATTTCATTTCTATTATTTATTATTGGGATTTTTGGGACCCTAACTATATCATTGGCCTATTTACGCTGGGTACAGTGCTAAAACGCGACTTTACCACTTATAAACAGAAACAACAGATAGTAAATATCTGCAGTTCCCGCGTATGATGCGTTACTTTTCTCTATGTTCACTAAAGGCTGTATCCACTACATCGCAACGCCCCCGCATCTAACAGCCATCGTGGAACCTATACAAAAGGTCTTTGATGCCACAGTAAGGTTTCCGAATTTACCTATTGATAAGTTATAATAATTCAAACACATGATCCCGCGTCTTGGGTAGTGGTAGTGTTGCCAAAAGGTGAGAATCCACGGGACGACACTAGTGTTTCTCACGTTATCGGCGCACTTGACGCGTTCGTGATAACCGCCTCGGAGCGCGGTAGGTATGTAGCGAGCGCGGGTCGTGGGCTGCGGGGTGGGACGGGGAGGGGTGACCACTTGTCACCCACATGATTCATTGCCGATTGCGATCATCATGATTATTTACCTGCACGCGGTTATTGCCACCCATAAACAACATAATCCACAGAATTAAACCGTCTTTAAAACGTACTGTACAACCCGTGGGATACGTAACACATGTGATCCTATACGACTTTACGCTAACACAGATACATAAAAAAACACCCGATAGTCACACACATAGTCCTGACCCAACACTAGGATACAAGTCTTGTGTTGTGGATATCGAAAACTACTAGAGACTTTCGGTGTCATAACACCCAGGCCCCAAACAAAATATGTCTATTGAACTCACTCGCTAGTTCGGTGTTCTTCTAGCCGAGTTTAATTTTAATTAAATAATATCATAAAGGAAAATCCATGGCGAAGTGGAGATTGGGGGCTGCGAAGCAAGAGGCCGCGGGATCGATTGCCGCACCAAGACAAATGTTCTTATGATCCACAAATATTAATTGTTCTTCAGTAATGACGTAACTTCTATCATACCTATCTTGCTCTACTTTTTCAACAATGACATCAACTTTACCTATAACAGGGCGACCAGAGCCAACTGCATTTCTTGACTGAAGACAGTTAAACCAACTTTGTGCTATTCTTACTGAAACTGCATTAACTGTATAGACGGTAGAAATTTTAATTTCATAATACATATTCTATGAATATTTAAGTCACCAATGACAGTTTAAAAGATAGATACCGTTATAGGTAAGACAGATAGACATACGGTATAGGTTTTAATAGGATTCCATTAGTATTCTTTGGGTATGGAACCCTAACAATATGTAAGTTATAAACTATTTGATGTGCCTCAGTACCATAGACTTGTGCTCAGAGCATTGAACGCGTCAATCTTGTTGACACATATCAATTGGAGTGGTCACGCGTATGTAGGCTCCTCTCAGCAGAACTGCTTATCAGACATCAAAGTATTGACAGCGCGTGACATGCGGAGCCGCGGAGCCTCCCCCGCCCCGCGCACCCACGGAAACTAGGACACTCGCGTACACAACGTTGCCAGGCCGCGCTCCCGTTGGGAACCACGGTCGAAAATAACCTCTGGCATTAAGTCCGCACCGTAAACGTATAACGTTTGTATATAAAGTAAATAAATAAATAAAATACTAGCTCCATAAACTTACCATGCGAATCTCTTTTTTAATGTCATATTTAATTGGAGAAAGTTTCGCTTACGACATAAACGAGAATATGTCAGGAAACCATAATTTACGTAGCCTCGTCATACGCTTCGTTTTCAAACTGTATGACGTGTCGTAAATAAGAGTTTTCTGTTACAGTCTTGTCTGGTAATTCGCATGCTATAAAATCTCTTCATCCAAATGGGGCTTTAAGGTGAACGTAAGTACTCCTATCCGCATTGCACGATCCGCCTACGTCGTGGTCAGACAATTTTATCATTCGTTTTAGGTATAAAATTACTATCACACGAGCCGACTTGTCTAGCGTGGATAGGTGCGCGCGCATGAAATATTATGATTTAATCGAAACGATAATTAACTATGATTGAAGAAACTCTGTTTAGCCATTTAGAAATTTATTTCTAATTGATTCCGTAGTTTTAATGCTTAGTTTATCTATGTTAAAGCAAAACATGAACAATAAACAACTGATATATGGAAATTTCAAAGTACACACATACATGTGTAAGTGCAAAATCTTTCGCTTTACTTTTGGTCGAAAACAAGCTCAATAAAACACAATCATTGCCAAAAATAATAACATCATCGGCCTTATCTAATCAAGGAGTTAAACCGCGACTAGGCGCCCGCGGCGATGAGAATCATCGCGCGACTTACCTTATATTAATTATATAAATATTTATATCGGACTTAAATAGTGTAAGCGAATACGTATTTACTTTTTTATAGTAATGGTTGGCAAACCAGCAACGATCACTTGATGTTAACTGATCTCCACCGCCCAAGCACATTCACGTTCACTGAATAATCGACGAAACGTTGCCGACATTAATGGAAGAGCATTGGAGTTTGGGTCTCCGGAAATCGCAATCCCAAGAGCATGCACCTCTGACATTTCTAAGTTACTATATAGACTTATACTATATAAGTTGCTTTCTAAGACTTGTATGTTAATTGTTAATCATCGCTTGCTTTAACGGTGAAGGAAACATCATGAGGAAACCTGCATAACTGATAAGAATTCCATAAGATTTTCGAAGGTATATGAAGTCTGCTAACCCGCATTAGGTCAGCGTGGTGGACTAGGCCATAGCTTAATCTCTCTCATTGAGTAAAGGAGGCCAGTGCCAGCCACTAGCCGGCCAGTGGGACGTGTATAGCAGAGGACTAGTATTTTATTGTTCACTTAAGTATATTAGTGGTACACCATACACATGATACTGGTATGAGAGAGTGTTTATTTTAAACTTGTAAATTTTTCCACTGTACACGAAGTGGTGAGTTCGTAGTTACTAGTTAGAACAGTAGCGCCTACTACGCGGTGAGCGATTGTCACGTAGCGATGCTACGCGGGTGCTACGTCCCGCCGCGGTGTCCCTTTCGGGCTTCCATTCCTGCAAAATTTACTTTTATTTTGTTGACGTATAATGATCTACGCTAAGATTTTAAACGATTCCTGTTACAAGTGATGTTGTACTTAGTTATTGAAGATTTATTCTGAGGCTTCCGACAATCTCGCAGCTCACACGAAACCTAATTGCAACTGAACTGACGTACGTTACGTCGGATTTCGTAGTAATTAGAACATCTTTCAAAGGGAAAGGTGGCTTTCTTCCAACAATGGGATATACATAATAGGGTCGTAAAAAGTGGAATCTCCCTGCACGAGCCATTCATGGTGTCAGCTCTAATTAAAAAGTTGGTTGCTACGAGCCCAAGCTACCGCCGTCCACCGCCACCGAAGCTGCCGTCTTCAACATGTTTAATCCATGTACAATGTTCCACACGAACGATTGCCCAACATGACAGTGAAGTATTTGGGGCGCGTTGCAACATTCGCCTGTGTGCCGCGGAGCCGCGCCTACTTCACGCCGCTCAAGACGGGACTCGGCGCTGTTCTATACACTGGAGAATAACCTACATTCACCATCAACACGTATTGTTATGTTAGTGTTATTAATTTGACGAGCATGTTGCTCGCTTGATAGTAAGCATCAGGCCTGCTCATAAATAAAAGCTACATCAATCAGAATTATGAAGCACTGAATGACACTGGACTGTGCACGTCGAATCGAGCCATAAGATGTTAAGTCTCAAAATGACCAATAATTGCACCGAATTTAATCTGCTTTTTTTTATTGCCCTAGATGGACAGACGAGAGGTCGGCTCACCTGATGGTAAGTGGTTACCGCAATGCCTCAGCAATGCCAGAGCACAGCCAGGCCGCTGCCTACCGTTACACTGGAACACAACAGAACTTATGTAATGCTGCTTGGCGGCAGAAATAGATAAAGCGTCGGTACCTATCCAGACGGCTTCTCGCATACGAGGAGTACATCACCTAGTCGACATTTAACTAACCGCGGCTACCATGTCTCATGTTTGTTCAATTACCAACAACCGTAAAGAGCGAGAAAAGTGCAGTGAACATCCCTACTACACCCACGCGGTGTCATAATGGTTACCGTGTTTGATCACAAATTATATAATCATTATAATTTTCTCGTAGGGCGCGATAAAACGGCAACAATAGTACAGTACAACGACCCCATTGATAGAGCGCTCTATCGCAGTTTTCTTTAGATATGCAAATTGTTATCTCATTTATCTTAACTAGGTGTTAATGTGTGGTGGTTATCTTAGAGTTTTGATAATCGTATCTGTCAGATACAGTATCTAGGTGAACAGCTGTTGGCACAGCACGCGTGCTGGTGTCGCAGTGTCGCGGTGGTGCTGTGTCGCTGTGTCGCTGCACCACGGTACGACAGTTCGCGCCGCGTCGCTGTAACAGCGCTGGGTGTGTTCGTTGGTGACGCGATAACAAGAGCAAACAAGGCGACGAGCGCTTAGCAAATATTTGTCGGGAACGACGCCAGCGCGCCCCTCTGCTCCCTTCGCTCCTCGGCTCCCCCGTGCATCGCACCGGGCGGCGAGTGATGAGCGCGGTATCTGCTAGCCCCGAGATACGCCGATATCATCCCCGATACCGAGTAATTATCAGATAGAAGGTCTCTAGATTTGATTAGAAGAGCTCGTATCTGCGGCGCGGCGACTCATTACATCGGGCTCGGTGCGGACGCGCTGGCGCATCGGCGGCGATGAGATAAACTATCAGGGAGAAGTTAACGTATCTATCCTGATAGTTTAAACGACGAGGATATCTGATAGAGGCGCATTGTGAGTCCCGCGGTGCTGGCGAGCCCTCGCGTGTACTACGGTGCCGGTGCCGGTGCCGCAGCCGGTTCCGGTGCCGATACCGTGTCGGTGGTGTAGCATTAGAGTGGCCCCGAGCGAGCCCGCGCTCGTAATCCTTGCGTCGCATCTGATAGCCGATACATCGACGGATTATTGATGGGCGCCGCTCGACCTCATCGCGATCTTATCAGTTGTTTTTTTCGTCGAATATTTTCCGTGAAAAGCTAATAAAGAGAAGGTGCGCGGTGAGGTGATGTGGAGTGGGTTGCGGGGTGAGGGGTGGGGGTGCACGTGACGCGCGATGGCCGCGATAAGCCGCCATATTGTTTCAGCAATCGTGATAACGTTCCCCCCTCCGCACCACCTCGATATGTGTGAATGTAGTTATGTGTACATGTGTGTGTGTGCGCTGGGCTCCAGTTGGAATCACGTGGACAGTAGCGGATCTTCCTTCTTGTACGGCGCGGCCCGTGTCGGGGCAGTGTCCCGGTGTTGTTTGAAGGCGGACGCCGACGACTCTGCGCGAATCCATCACTACTACTCATCTACACAATACACAAACATACTGTGTATGTATTTGTATGTCTGATGTACAATATATGATGAAAGTAAAGGGTGCGGCGTCGCAGCGGCCTACGTGACCAACGCATGTATATGGGACGCACGACGTCCATCTTTGTACCACCCCCGTTGCCCAAAGGGGGACGCCACCACCCTTTAAAACTACCCCATAGCGAAACGCCCTAAATGTAAAACGTTATGAGGTGTTGGTACCCGACGATGTGGTGACATTCCCGTCTCACTCCAACGTGGTATGAGTGAAAGGGCCGGATTCACTCTGTATTTATGAGGTGCTCGTATGATTTGTCCAACAGTAGGTAGAGGCGAGCTATTTAGTACCTACTCATACAGTAGTCGTTGCCATTAAACAACACAAACCCGAGCGTGGAACTGTATCCCTGTAGTCAATATAAATCTACAGAATTTTGAAACATACTTTTGCCTACAGCATGAAAGGCCCGGCTCGTCCGGGTTGTTACCACTGTCTCACAGAAAAATGGTGTAAAGTAGCAGCTTGCTGCTGCGTTTCGTACGGTGAGTGAGATATCCGAAGGCCCAGCTCCCCAATCCCTTAATCCCTTTCCTTTAAGGTCGGCAACGCGCCCATGAATCTGGTATTGTGGGCGTACATGAGCGGTGGAGATTACTTACCATCAGATGACCTACTGGCTCGATTGCCGGCCTATACAATAAAAAAGAAACATAGATACATATCAGCGTAATCACGTATCGCTTGTCTTGATACGATCAGCTATGCGTTTGACAACAAATTGAACTGACTGCTTCCCATTCTACGAGTATGTAAGGATAAAACTGGAGATTACAGCTACTATTATAACTACCACCCGCACTGCTCCGGTGCGGCTGCAAACATCTAAATTAAAAGCAATAGCGCATATACCGCTCATAGCTAGAGTGCGAGTGGTAGAGCCACAATGTAGACAGTTTTATCTACAGCATGAATAGGCCGACTCGTTTTTTTTAATAGCATAGGCCGGCAAACGAGCAAGTGAGTCACCTGATGGTAAGTGATCTCCACCGCCTATGTACGCCCACAATACCAAAAGAATTATGTCTCGTCCGGGTCTTTACCATCGGCTCACTGAAAACCGACGTAAAGTAGCAGCTTGCGGCTATGGTGCTACGGTGAGTGAGATATCAAGGGCACACACCTCTATTTTTTTTTATTGCAATTTCTCAAAGTTACGTGT
Source organism: Mimas tiliae (assembly GCA_905332985.1). Lineage (NCBI taxonomy): Eukaryota > Metazoa > Arthropoda > Insecta > Lepidoptera > Sphingidae > Mimas > Mimas tiliae. Next base: position 20,158,343 of record HG995242.1, read on the forward strand.
GTATAATATTAATTGTTAATTATTGGTCGCTCTAACGATGACTATCCCACCCACACACCCTTCACTATAACTCCTGTAAGCCTGTTGACACCGAACAGTGAAGCTCGGTGAGTCTCTGAGAATGCTAAATTGTATCTGTACATTTAATTTCGTTGCGAAATTAATCGAATAGGAAGTTGGGAAGGACCAGGGAGTTGGAAAACCTGCATACCGAAGAATTCTCAATAAGAATTCAAAAGTTTGTGAAATCTACCAACCAACTGGCTTAATGGCCAGCGTGGTGAACTAAAGCGGATTTGTTTGAGTGGTAGAGCCACGCTGTAGACACTTGTGTCTACAGCATGAATGGGCCGGCTCGTCCGGGTCGTTACCACTGTCTCATAGAACACCGGCGTAAAGTAACAGCTTGCTCCTGCGTTTCGTACGGTGAGTGAGATATCCGAAGGCCCAGCTCCCCAATCTCTTAATCCCTTTCCTTTAAGGTCGGCAATGCACCCATATTCCTTTTGGTATTGTGGGCGTACATGGGCGGTGACCCCCTTGCTCGTTTGCTGACCTATGTTATATAAAAAAATGGTCTCAAGTAAAGCAAGTACTCGTTAAAAAAACACTTGTTTCATTATTATTAGAGAAGATGGGCCCAACACTGAGGCTTTAGAACTTACCGTAGTGAGTATTTTTATATGTAAAAAGAGTGACTTGATATAACCCCGATAAAAAATAAACGTGACACACATTTTAAAACATTTGCTGAATGCTTTTAAGTTATTCTGTCATTGTGGAAAACATTCGTACGCAATGTAGGTTTATATGAGATATATTTAGTATAGACAGGGAAGGCTTGTTACCTGAACAGCTAAATATTCGCAATACCATCAGCGATAGCATAACACTTCCGCGCCAGTGGCCAGTGACGCGCGACGGAAACTCCTCAATGCCAGTGACGTGGCGACTGGCAACTAGCAAGCGGACACGCAGATAGCTTTAACATCACCGATACATCTGCAATTACTAGAATACATATACATTACATTAAATATGTTATATATGAAACATATATATTAGCATAGGCCGGCAAACGAGCAAGTAGGTCACCTGATGTCAGTCATGAACAGTCACACACATAGTCCTGACCCCACACTAGGTAAACCTGTATCGTGGGTATCAGGAACTACGAGGGACTTGCCAATCCACAACACACAGACCAGAGACAAAATATTTGTGAATCAGACAAACATTTGTCTAGGTGCGGGAATCGAACCCACGACCTCACGCTTCGCAACCGGCTACTCGCCCGTTGCGCCACGAAGGCTGTCAACAACAATACCAGAATCATGGCGCGTTGCCGACCAAAGGAAAGGGATTAAGGGATTGGGAAGGGGAGGGGGAGTTGGGCCTCCGGATATCTACGCCAGTTTTCTGTGGGACAGTGGTAATGACCCGGACGAGCCGGCCCATTCATGCTGTAGATAAAAGTGTCTACAGCGTGGCTCTACCACTCTGAAAACCTATACATAACGTTATACATACGTATCTGAAGAGTCAGGTTGCGGTGCGGATATTTTACCAACGAAAAAACAGAGGAGCTTACCAATTCTCCGTGTATCTTTTTTCTATGTATAACCACGCATTAGAGTGATCCGATTTTAATTTATTACTTTATTTGATTTATTCTTCTACTTTCGAACTAAGTCCAACCAGGGGTCTCAAGTGAACCGCGCCGGTACGGTACACCTCGTTGACCAATAGACCAAGTAATGGCGACCTACGAGCCTACATTGCAAAAGCACAGTGGGCCCAAATCCCCTCCCCTTCCCATTCCCTTAATTATCCCTTACCTTTAAGGTCCGTAACGCGCACATAATTCTTTTGGTATTGTGGGCGTACATGGGCGGTGGAGATCACTTAACATCAGGTGACTCACTTGCTCGTTTGCCGGCCTGTACTATAAAAAAAAACGAACCTACACAGTTAAAAAGATAGGTGAATTAAAATTATATTGTGAATTAATTAATCAAGCGCAGTACCTATAATCACCATGCCGTGCCAGAATAAAAAGGTCCTTCGTATGCGAGATGCCGCTTAAGTTGGTATCACCGCGTTTCTATTGCTGCCGCAGGTCGCTCGCCTGATGGTAAACGTCACGCCAGCCCATAAACAGAAGCAACACCACACAGAACTTTGGATTACAAGGCACTGCATGGCATTGGACTGCACTCGTGACCCCGAGACATGAGGTGTTAAGTCTCATAATGCCCAGTAATTTCACTGGCTTCAATGTCCTTTAAACCGGAATACAACAGTGCTTGCACACTGCTACTTGGCGACGAAATGAGAACAACCCCTTGCCCAGCATTGGGACATGGACAGTGAATACGAATACGATTAAGATCCGGTATATTAAGTATACACTATTCTTAATTTAAAAAGGCTTCATTATAATTTGTACAATTTGTCTTATTCTGATTCGGAATATTATTATTGTAGTAATCCTCTACACGGCTGACGGCATATTGGCATGTTGGCATTATTTTATGATTTGTGGCTTCAGATAACGTGTAACTGTAAATATTCAACATGTAATAATAATGTATTTAAGAACATAATCCTCTTAGTAAACGTGTTATACCTACCACTGCTGTCCCTCTCATAAGTTTTATATAGCTGAGGCTGACAAATGAACAAGTGGGTCACCTGATGTTAAGATACTAGGAGAATCATTTTTGATCTTCAAGGAAAGGAATAGGGATTGGGAGGGAGGATTAGAGCCTCCAGAAATTCAAATTATTGAAAATGAATAGGTATATTGTGTATCGTAATCTTAATTATCATTTTGCTACGTGAAGAATAAATACACAACTACGCTTGTGCTGCTATCTCGGGTACGATCCCCGGGTCGGGGAAAAGTGATATTGGGTTTTTCTATTTCTAAAGGCTCAGTATCAGCAGGGAGTCTGGAATTGTACCCGATATTACGATAGGCTCGCCCCCTATCACATAATGGGACGGAAATAAGCTCGGTGAAATGTGGGTGTACTGATTACATAAGACCTCTACCTACCCTTTCGGGGATTATAAGCGTGAGATCGTATGTAATTACAGGTAACAAAGAAGTTTAAATCAACCATATCAGAAACTTCAACAGATACCGTGGTGTGCAATGGTCTTCTGTGAACTTGTTATGTCGCAGGAGATCACAAAACGAGATCGGAAACGAACCGATCCCGCTCACTGCCAAATGGGAAGAACACGCCGCGCCGCCCCTAGCCGCGCCGGGCTGACGACTGACCGGCGCGGCGATTCCCGCCCTGTGGATTGGCAGCATTTGTACAATTCTACCACGGTGTCCCCTGCCTACCTGACATAAGATGCGACTAATTAGGAGCACCGGAGCCGCGGTCGCAAAGTAGTGGATGTATAGTATATGTTCTTGATACGAGCCCGAGACGGAAGGCAGTGCGTCGTGCTGCCGCAGACCCCAAAGGTGGTGTCAATCGTGAGTGGGCTTCCAAAGGATCTCCTTTGGGATGGGCTATAAAGGCAGAACATAAAGTTGGTACCGGCATCTATCTAAGTATACCAGGATCCCCCGGAACCATCCTAATTGCGCCGAAGGGGCGACCGTGGGGTTTTTAGCCGGTACACCGTCGTAGTAAAATTAATTAAGGTCCCGACTCCCAATCTAAGTCACTCAGGTGTGAGCTAGGTCGAAAATCTACCCCGGTTTAGGAAGGTCTCCGTATGATAGCTTTTCCTCGAAGCAAAAAACAGTCTTTGTTTTCTTAACGATACGGGTCGTGTTCAAAGCCAAGTTGCCAAGCATCTCTGGACAGTCCATAGAACCGTTCATTATGTTTCAATGATTGCTTATGTTTGCTATACGCCTGTGTTCATGTAACAATAATATCTGAAACTTTTTACACTGTACTTCATATCTCGTTATATATTTTTTGGTCTTAAACTGGAGAAATCGTAGAAATTGCTTTTCAGGATGCGTTCGATCCTGTCGATTTAAAAGGTAACTTTTCTAGATGTGATTCCGTGTACTGTCGAGTATTTGAATACGGTTATTATTTTAATATAATAGTTGCTATCTGTCATTGACATCCTTCGTGGCGCAGTGGGTGTGTAGCCGGCTATGAAGTGCGAAGCCGCGGGTTAGATTCATGTAACAAGACAATATGTTTGTGTGATCTACAAATGTTTGTTTCGGGTGTGGATATTTTCTTCCCAGTCAGATTGACGTCAGGCAGGCGGTCGGTAGTAAAAACTATAAGCCAAATCTTTCTGTCACATGTGTTAAAAAAAGTAAAAAAATGTTGCGCCGACGCCACTGCGAATGGAATAAGGGCAGGTAGAAGAGAAGACAGTTGCTATCTGTTATTGTTATTTATAATGTATGTTTGAGTTTTCGATTCGAAATATCACACCTGAATTTCCTCGGGATTGAAATTTGTGGCCGGTATGGCGATGGCTTTAGCCCCATACGGAAATAAGATGAACCGTAGACGCATTAGTTGTAAATCTGTCAACCTCTTCAGGGATATTGAAGAAAAAAATCAAATAGCCTGAGGTGCGAGTTTAAATCCGCAACATCGGCGATACCATTCACTGGGTCTTTCGTATACGAGAAGCCGTGTGAAGTCAATGTCTTCCAGGCCAGTGACTTACAGTAGGTAATTCACAATTTGAAGTTCTGATTGATGTTGCTTCTGTTTATGGGCAAGCGTAACCTTACTAGCAGCCGAGTGACCTGCTAAGAATCGCCACTTCTTCTGTTGTCATATAATGTCGTTTATATCTATGCGCTTATTAAATAATCACTGATGGCGCCAACAGCGGATTCACCGTATTTGTAGACACTATTCTGGTCATACCGGCGCGGCGCGAATGTGGTTTGCCCCTGACGTCATCTCGCAGCTGTACACACTTGTACCTACTCACGAATTAGCTATAAGTAGAATAAGTATATTATAAACGCGTGCTGTTATGTTTAAAATATAACTTAACACTACTAGAAACTAGAGAAAAAAAAGAAAGGTTGTATAAGAAATATAAAATACCCTGGCTTAGAAGCACTTCCGCGTCTTCATTTTTTGTGTTGGTTCACGCTTTACATAATTATACCAAACTAGCTGTCCCGCGCGACTTCACCCGCGTGCATATTAATGCTCCACTCCCGTGTTTCATACAAAGTTCAACCCCTTTTAACCCCTTGTAATTTTCAAAAATCAAATAAAATTATAGTGCATCACTTTGCTCTATTGTTAATAATTTCCGCAGCGTACGCGATATAACGATTTTTTTGGTATTTTTTTCACACGTTAGGATACATTATCGAGGTTTACATACGGATCCCTAACTTTTTTGAAAATATTCTATCGATCGTGAAAGAATTTTTCAAATCGGTCCAGGAGTTTCAGAGCCTATTCAATACAAACAAACAATGTTTCCTCTTTATAATATTAGTTTAGACAACGGGCAAGACGTGATATATTTGATTTTGTTCTATCTTGTCTCAGCCTGGCTCCGAGTGCAGATCTATAGAGTTGCGTTTTGTTTATTACATAATCTAAAACCAAGGCGATAGGAATACATATAACTATTGTACTCACGGTTCACCGACCTTATTTCCGTCCCAATGTGATAGCTGCCTTGTCTATTATTATATCAGGCTCTAACTCGGGGCAACTTACATTATCTTCGATTTGAAATACAAATTAATGTTGGTCGATCGATCTGCTGGCAGGCCACATCGCTCGCAGAACTGATAGCCGATGAGGCAGAAAAGTTCTCGATTTGTACGGGCAAACGCAATAGAGGACGTTTACCTACAAGATGGACCGACGACCTGACAAGGGTTGCAGGAAGCCGATGGATGCAGGCCGCTTCCAACAGGTCGGCCTGGAAGGCATTAGGGGAGCCCAATGTTCAGCAGTGGACTTCTTGTGGCTGATGATGATGATCTGGTGAATGAACCCAGGACCTCACCTAGATGTAGTGGCAGAGTAGTCTAGTATGTGTATTTTTTTTTGAAGATTTTTTGAACATTTCCCTTGGCTATTTATTTTGTTTGGACAAGTTTGGCGTGTCCACTCGCCAGTGGCCACCGTAAATAAAACAACGCAATACATAATGAAATTTATTTTATGTGTACTTCTGATTTCTTACATAATATTTACACAAATATATTAGTAGCGCGCGCACGCGAGTCGCTTCACACGACGCGATGTCGACGCGCATGCGCACGCTCCATACGTACTCGTACTCTACAACAGTGATATATTTTCAATAGATATACAACACTCCATTGCGAGGCGCGGGTTACACTGCACATGACACAAGCCGTGATGTGTGTTGTAATGATAATATTAACTTTTAATATTATAAGTATTACCTCGTATAGACGATGCTGCTAAAGATCAAAAAGCGTAACAGAAATAATTCACGAGATCATGAACATGGCATATGCGAGACACATATTATTATTATTGGCGACTTGTGCGATGCTTCATGTACTGGATCGTTTGTTGTAAAAGCATCGTGTAAATAAGGTCTTAGTGTGAGTAGAAGCGCCGCACGAGTAAGTACGCAGTGTAGCTCGCGCCTGCACACGCATATTATCTTACCACTAGGGAAGTGTCTCTGGCGGCTTGAGGCGGTCCCTCACACACACAAACACACACACATACACACACATATATATATACATAACAATAACAACAGCGACCGACGACACACACCACAACATCCTGTATAACATTATAATGTACCACGAGGCCGCCGCGCTGTGTTCATCGCCGGACGCCTCCTACACTAACTACTCGTACAACTATAGTGGTAAATTCGTGGAATGTTTCTTCAAGTCATGGAGTTTATATAAGATCTCTGTCGCGTCGCATAACGCTTACAATATCTCTCTATTACGAAAACTTTATCAAAAATATCATAACATCAGATAAAATATCAGTTCTAGAAAACAGCCTCTATATAATTATTATTATAGATATTATTTATTCTCGTGGTATTACAACTATAACATTATTACCTACATAGGAATGCGACGCAGGAATGATTCAGGCACAGTCTTCCAGATTATTCCGCGTTTGGTAACACTATCGCACGTGACCCGTGACACCTTCACATACACGCTTATACCTAACACCCACTTAACGTCTTATTATATTATTTTTTGTCACATTGGTTTCAAATTCGTTGAGCTCTTCACAATACTCGTATCTGTTATTAAATATATCTATGCGTCGCAAACAATCTACTCGGACGGGACACCCGCCTCGTTTTTGGTCAACTAGCAACGACTCTTTGGTCGGATTCGCTCGCCCGCGCTCCATTCGTACAATATATTAATCTAGACTTACACGACTGAGATTCTACGTTACCGTCCCGCGATCCGATCGAGATTCAGTATTTGTTCGGGCGCGTCGCCGCCACTACAAACATAAATAATTATTATGAGGTCGGGTGGTGGTGGCGGGTGTGGCTCAGCTGCCCATCGACACCACCGTGGGCCGGTCCAGTCGGTCCGCGTCCGGCGTGCGGCGGTACTCAGGCTCGTCGTACATCGCATGCCCGTGCGCGTGCGCGTGCACGTGTGTGAGCGGGTGTGCGTGCGCGTGCGCGTGTGCGTGCGCGTGATGTGCAGGCGGTGGCTCCTCGAGCTTCATGGCGTGTTGCATGAAGTATCCCATGGTGAGTGCAGAGCGTGCACCCCCACCTCCCCCACCGCCCGCGCCGCCCCCACCACCCCCGGCATTACCACCGCCGCCGCCACCACTCTCCACTGTAACACAACATATCACGCTATTACTAGTCTATCACACTGCACACACGACAGTGTGTCCGCCAAGTTCAACAAAAAAAAGGGCGACGCACCGGTAGTGTGTTACACGAACCATTCATCTACATCCGAATTTCCAAAAAAAAATTTAATATACATTTGAAATGTTGTATATGTCTATTAAAAGTCTCTTGAACTCAAATCATAAATAAACCTATTATAGTTCTGGAGTTACACGGATCTGAAAAGTTCTTTTTTCATTGTCAGTGCTGATTCACTGACTCATTGACTCACTCATCAAAAACCTAACTCACTTCTGGGTGACTTAGAAACTTGAATTTTGACATCAAAGTAGATCATTAAGCATATACAAAAGAAAAGTTAGTTTCAATACTAGTGCTTGAAACTGGTCGCCTAGTATCAAACAACGTAACTATTTTTCTTTTAAATCAATAAAACCAATGCTATGATTTAAGGAACAGCTATAGAACTTGGTACCCGTTTCGATTTCAACTCTTTTATCGGCGATGAAGCGGTGCCGTTTGTAGTGAACTTGACCACTTTTTCACATTTCAATTTTTAGTGCGATATAATATTCAACTCTATAAGTCAAATTGTCAATCACAATCACAATCTGGTACTCTTAGCACAAGCGACTATCAACATTATCACTAATATTATAAGTTTACTCACTTAAGTTCTCAATCTTGACTCCTGCAGCCGTACGCTGCACCGCCGTCTTGAGATTCCTCTCATTCTTTATACTGTTCTTAGGTTTTCTCTTTCTCGTCTGAAATGGAAACGTCATCAACGATCAATTGCTTGATATTACACTTTATATTTTATTGAATTGTAGATCGTAAATCTTTTTGGCTTGGTTTAAAAATATCACTAGTAACTAGACATAATATTATTATCAATTGTTGGCGTCGAACAAAGACTTCTTTTTTTAAGGCATAGACCGGCAAACGAACAAGTGGGTCCTGATGGTAAGTGATCTTCACCGCCCATGTACGCCCACAATACCAAAATTTTCATGGATGCGTTGCCGACCTTAAAGGAAAGGGATAATTAAGTGATTAGGAAGGGGATGGGGTAGGGGTTTGGACCTCCGGATATCTCACTCACCGAACGAAAAACAGCAGCAAGCTCTACTTTACGCCGGTTTTCTGTGAGACAGTAGAACGACCCGGACAAGCCAGCCCATTCATGCTTTAGACAAATGTTTACAGCGTGGTTTACCTGTATGGAGTCCTTCTTCATGGCGAGCGGACGGTTGATGTTGTGCAACTTGTAGTAGAGGCCGCACGCGTTGCACACAGTCTCACCGTGAGCGTTGCGACGCCATAGTGACGTGGTGGTCGTTTGACAGTTCGTACACGACATACCCGGCCGCTTCGTCCCCATCTGTACACACGTCACCATCATATACTATGTGTCGTGCCGGTCCAACAGTACTCATGCTGCATGCATTGCACGTGACAGTTAGCGAGCGGTATGAGTGTTAGCGAGCGGGTGTTAAAGCGGGATGCTGATGCGAGGAGACGGACCGGGAGAGGAGGCGGGGACTCACGTACCCCTTTCTTCGTTTTGTAGTCGGAGGGGGTGGAGGCTGGGAGCGGGGCCGGCGCGGGCAGCGAGTGCGACGACGCGATGCCGTTATACAGGAAGCCCTTGTAGAAATCCGCGCCCGGCGGGGCCCCGTCCGCGGCCACTGCAACCAACACAACTACATGAGCGCTCGGGCGCAAGCGCAAGGCTCCTCGGCGGGCGCGGATCTCTCGCGGGCGTGGGGGCGCGGGGTGCGCGGGGTGCGCGGGGTGGTTAGTCGAGCGGAGGCGGGTCGCATGAGCGGCATGAGGTGCGTACGTCGTGTGGTGGCGCGTGGAGCGCGTGCGCCGCGTGCCGCTGACGTACCAGCCGCCGCGGCTGCTTCAGCGGCCGGTTCATGCCGTTCATCTTGTTGTAGAGGCCGCACGCGTTGCACAGGTAGTGGCCGGTGCCGTCGCGCCGCCACAGTGGAGTATGGATCGCGCCGCAGTTCACGCACTCGCGCCCCTCAGTGAAAAACTCCGCCATCTCGACTGCGCGCAACATACGTTAGCTCAAACATTGCTCGCGCTCAGAGAGTGAAGAGTCAGGGACCCGCGCGCCGCCGAGCGTCGCCATCACACATGACACAACACAATACACATACACAATACGCTGAGACAGCGATGCGCGGTCACAATGGAGCGCGCGACGCTGCCTCAGCAGATATCATTACATAATGGAGAGCACGTCGCCCTCGGACCGTGGAACCGTCTCGACCTTGACAGTGAGTGAGTCATTATCCGGCGCGAATACGAGGTCTCGCCAGACGCTGACTCGGCGTGTTTTCATTAACAAAGCCAAATAAACTGTGACTAGCAGCGTGTGGCGCGCGTGCTCACACTCGAGTGTACTGGTACTGGTACAAGCGTACTCACGAGCTCTGCCGCGGGGCTACCGTCTCTATACTCGTAATCACAAGCTTGCGTGGCGAGCTCCAAGTATACATTAGCGGTTTTAATTTAATCTAACGGTAAAGGAAACGTCGTGAGAAAACCCGCGTATGATAAATTTTTCATAAGAATTTCGAAGATGTGTATAATCTGCTAATCCGCATTAGGCCAACATGGCAGACTAAGGCCTAACCCCTCTCATTCGTAGGGGAGGCCCATGCCCACCAGTGCGACACTTCTAAGTTACGTACATATATTATAACATGTACGTATGAATAGGCAACTTTATTATATCAAATAGGCACACTGTAGTAGCAGGTGATATAGAATAATTAAATCACTTAAAAATAATACAAAAGTTCGTTAAAATAATACATTTAGAAAGAAAAAAGCCTCTGTAATTATTTCGCGTTTACTTGTTTTATATATTTTTGCACTGCAATTACTTTACTACATTTTAGTACTTCATAGCATCTTCAAATCACTTAGCATCGTAATCAAATTATAAAAATCATCACCTTCTTCTTCTTCCGCCTGCCTTTATCCCACTCGCAATGGGGTCAGCGCAACATTATTTTAACACAAATGTTACAGAAAGATTTAGCTTGTAGTTTTTACGACCGACCGCTTGCCTGACGTCAACTCTTCTGGGGGGAATAAACATAATCTGCCATTTTTTTTTTCATTATTATATATATTCGAAAACGAATCATACTCTTATTGAAACATAGCAAGCTCGGGAGGTCACATATTATGTCTGTCACAGGAACTTCTGCACTTAATAATTTGTTTGATACTCTGTACTGCTTCAAACGTAAGTTTCTTTATACTAGAATCTAACACGAGATTATATTATTATGCAGGACGTACCCTCAAATACACAGTGGTAGCGGCTATACATGTGAGTGCGACGAGTCACGTGACAACTGACGACACAGCACGCGGAGACCAATACATTGCAAACAAAGGAGGACTTGACTCATAGTCGAGACTCAAGCGCCGTACGACAAACCATCACTTCCTACTACCTAAATTCACTCTCATACGTCACCATCAGAAATATTCAAATACATCGATTTACTGAACATACATAAATACATACATACGCACTCAAGCATGTAATCACCTAAGAGGTAGACAGAGGTGTAACCAGTACACCCACATTTCGCCGAGCGTATCTCCATCCCACGATGTGATAGGGGGCGAGCCTGTCGCCATACCGGGCACAAATTCTAGACTAAGGACTGATAGGTACTGAGAATTTCGTAATAGAACTACCCGACCTGGGGATCCAACCCGAGACCTCAGCGTTGGACTCAATCGTAACGCGTACGCATTAGAACTGCGCCACCGAGGCACCGATTTACTAAATTTACTTAAATCATAGTGAAAAGTCAGAACGTAAGCGAAATCCAACGGTAAGCATTTAGTACGCGCATGAACTCGATATGCGACAGGGTAGCATGCGGATGAAGCGGGGGAGTCTGCAAGACGCTGCGTAAGCACTTGCAACGGAATCTGTGTTGTGACGTCACAGGTGGCAGGCGGGTGCCATTCATGCGGCCCCGAGTGACCCCGCGCCCTACCGCTGACCCGCCGCCTTGCTCGCTTCTCGGAACTGTACTCTACTCTACTGAATGTTTTGCAAAACTCAACAATAACACACTAACACCGCGACCGGTCCACGACCGTTCTCACAAACATACGTATAGCTATAGCAAAAATACACAGGAAGTGAGGCCGTTTAGTTTTATTTTATTGTAGGATCGTGTCGGACATCTTCCAGTGTTAAATGGATGAAGGGATTAATAAAACGACGACAGGAGGGTCCCCAAACTTCACCTGGTCGGAGGAAACATACCCTGTCGGCTTCAACTTATCGTTTAGAACTAACAGGAGCGAATCAACAAACACCTACTTATTGCATTCTTCAATAAATCATGAAGACGGTGTAAACAAACTGATCTGCTAACTACTTTTATGAACGGCAAGTAATTGCTCGCGGCTCCGCCCGTTTTCAAGATAAAAGTACCCTATGTCTTAATCCCGGGCATGGTCTACTTGTGTGCCAAATTTCACTCAAGTCTGTTCAGCAGTTAAAGTGTGAGGGATCAACAAACATCCAAATTAATAAACTTTCAAACTTTCAAAGATTTGACTTGTAGTTTTTAAGACCGCTCGCCTGTCTGACCTCTTCCCCTCTGAGGAGAAAACACCCATACCAGAAACAAATATTTTGTGGACCATTTGTCTCGGTGCATGAATCGAACACGCGGCCTCTCGCTTCACTGCCGGCTACTCGCCCACTGCACCACGGAGGCTGTCCAAATGAAATACAGTATCGAGTGATTTTATTTGCTGCGTCGTCATATTTAAATATCGTAATGAATTGTAAATAATGAACAGCGACGAGTGACTAGCGACGAGCCAGAGAACGAGTCCACACTCCACACTCCGCACTCCGCAGTGATTAGCAGAGTGTAGAGTTACATGCGTGATGCGACGGCGCGGCGCAGGCGCACAGAACACTTGACAGAGATCTAACTGAAACATCGCGCGCAGTTTCCGATTACGCGTAATTACCGCGGCGAAGTGTTCAACGTGTATGCCATTAACTATTATTGGGTTGTAACGGGACCCGAGTCGCGGCCATGTGCGCACTCCGCGTGTGACGTCACGCGACAACCATGCACGCCTGTCACCTCGCCTCGCCACTCGGACACAGACACGCAGACGGACGCGATGTTTGCGCTCGCGGCACGTGCCTTATCCGATACCATTTACGGAATGCCATTTTAATGTGCTTAAAAGGGAACGACTTCATTTTAAAAGGAGAGGTTTTTTGTTTTTTGTCGGGACCTACGCAAACAACCGCTCGGCCGTAAAAGTTTATGACGGCACTAGCGATCATCGCCTCGTGCCTCTCCTCGCCGCACCACCCCGCTCCACCACACCCCACCCCCGCACTGCCCCACAGCACACACTACATATAAAAATCCGATAACTAGTTCACATATTTATTATTGGTTTTTGATTGACCTCACTCCTATCATATGCTATTAATAACGTGTCATCATTTCTGATTTGTATTTGTATAAAATGTGCGCACTGTGAACTCGATAATGACTCACAAATACTTTCTCTATGACTATACAAGACAAAATGTGACCAAATTCTATTGTAATTCTACAACTGACTAAAACTGTAGTCACAAGAGTCTGAGTAGAGGCGCATGCTGACATACCGAGTTGTTGTGTTCAGTGACTCATCAGGAGATGCTGCAATTTGTGTTCAAACCATAAAAAGGCTGATTATTTACATAACATGAAGGCGTGACCTGTATCCCCGAAATGATAGGCAGAGGTGCAATTAGTCCGGCCACGGATCGCAGAGTTTATTTCCATTCCATTCAATTGTTAAAGACATATGCTACATTTTATCCCATACAAATGCGCAAATACTGTTGGAGGGGAACCCGAAAACCTCACGAGCGAAGCTGCAGGAAATTTATAGTCAATCATTTGGCCTGTTATTTTAGTTCGTTACCATCCATTTGAAAGAAGTTCTATTATTTATTATCAAAATTATAAATATGAAAGTTGCTATGTTTGTTTGTGCATTTATGAATTTAGATATCTGTTAATCAATTACGCCCTATCCGTTAAATGAAATTTGGCACACAAGTAGACCATGATCTGGATTAGGACATTGATAACTATTTAACCCGGACAAAAGTGTTCACGCTGGCGGAGCCACGCGCAACAGCTAGTAAACTATGTTTCAGTTAAGTTTAGTTCATGACAAAACAATTGAATCTATAATGTGTAGTATCAATTCTGTCCAGTTAACTATGTGTTGTGTTTGTCAACTTGATATTACTATTCGAAAACATGATCTAATATTGTAGTAATAAAGATATCAAACCGTGTAACTAATTGTTATGCACATAATATCACAAAGAAATTAACGAGAAAACATTTAAAATCAATTTACTACACCAGCCTTACACAGCCCTTTTTAAGGGTGAACTCGACCCCTAAGCACCACCTTGCTCCATCCGTGGACCCCTTATAAACATTACTTTCAATGTAAACATGTCTTTTGCTATCAATTTTGTCTTATGAATGAGAAATGTTTTGTTTAACCTACGTAAATTCTCTTTTCCACTACTATATGAACGCCCAGTAACAAATAACAGCCATGAAAAGGACATTTCTAATAAGTATATAAATGTTGTCATTATTGGATAAAGGGGACATTTTGACTATTTGTTGAAGTATACATATACACACTAACGCCTATAATCCCCGAAGGGGTAAGCAGAGGTATAACCAGTACACGAACATTTCGCCGAGTGTATCTCCGTCCCATGGTGTGATAGGGGGCGAGCCTATCGCCATACCGGGCACAAATTCCGGCTGATACTGAGCATTTCGTTTTTGAAAATTGTCATAATATCATAAATTTTTATTTTTATCTATCCGCGGACTTCTCGGGATAGGTATCATCGCGGGATAGGTTTGCGGACTCCAAATTGGGCAACTCTGTACTAGACAAATAGCCTTATGGGTATAAAGTTCCTCATATGTTCGCAGCACCCTCGAGTATTGTTCTCAAAGGAATCCACAATATGACATTTATATTAATAGTTTAGAATTGCTACAACGCAAGTTTATGAGATTTTTAGAATACAAATGTGGAAAGCGTAACGTAAGTTATGATATGAGATGTAGACATCATATACTACCTCCACAAGAAAGGAGGAGATTAGCAGACATTTCATTCCTGGTAATATTGGTTCAAAACCAAATTGACCCTCCACAACTCCTCTCTATGATATACTTGCATGTGCCTACGAAAACTGTTAGACGACCTATTCTCTTACATATTCCACATAGTGTTACCAAATACAGAAAAAGTACTTTCTTCATCCGCATTCATCGATTTCCCTGATTTGGACTTATTTAATGTAAGTTCGGTCACTTACAAACGTACTATAACTGACGATTGGTTTGAATCGGTTCCATAACTGTTTCAGTTATAATATAATTCTTGTTATCCTTCTCTATTATTATAATTTTGTTTTGTTTTAATCTATTTAGTCTAGTTTTTGAGTAAAATGAACAAGTATTAGTGATTAAGATGCGAAAACATGTAAATGGTGATTAGATAACTAAAATGTTTATGTTATAGATTAACGACACTGTTTATTTTCAAAATAAAATAATAACCATTGGGTGGTAGTGGTAGTAGTTTCTGATGAATATAATTGAACCGTAGCGCAACACTTTCGATGTATCACACGTTCGTTTGTTAATTCGGTTTCGCATAACATTACTGACATTTTTAAATAGATACAAGTAATTAACACAGCGGCAAGTGGCAACGAGAACCGGTTCGCAGGAATTATGTTGACACTTCGACAGGCGTGAGGAGTGATGCGAGTTCACGAACAGTATGAAACGGCGCGGCGCGGTGTGGCGCAGGACATAACACTGACAAATCATATTAATTTATTTTATGGGTCACAAAACTATAATGACACTATTGCTTTCGAAGATAGACGAAGGTCTGAATGGGTCTACTTGAAAAAACTGCCCGACGCTCGTAAATAACGCCGGAACTGACGCGTTATCGACTTTGTAGAGAGAAACTATCGCAATAAAAAATAATTCGGCTGAGCGGGACGATGCGCGGCGCGGCGGAGTGACGGAGCAGGGCGCGGGCTATCGCGCCTGACCCCGACAAAAACACGCAAACACACACGCATACACACACAGAGCACTGTTGCTATCTGCTATCGTATCATCGCGCTCTCTGCGTTATCACTACACATAATATTAGGGAACAGATATATTCGAGGTATATTTTTTGTGGCGCTAGTGAGAGCTTAATGTATCCGCGCTGTATCCACACGACACATCTACCCGACGCAGTGGGTTCTTTAACCGAACACGTATAAACAAATCAAAGGTTTAAGTCACGTCCGGGACGGGTCCG
This sequence comes from Mimas tiliae, assembly GCA_905332985.1. Taxonomy (NCBI): domain Eukaryota; kingdom Metazoa; phylum Arthropoda; class Insecta; order Lepidoptera; family Sphingidae; genus Mimas; species Mimas tiliae. Next base: position 20,174,624 of record HG995242.1, read on the forward strand.
GAGCGTGTGTTGGTACTTACATGCGGCGAGATTGGCGGCGGCTGACGTCAGCTGGGACCGCCGGTTACCGTCGAGAGTCCACACATCCTGGAAACGACAAACGATCAGTGGGGGCGAGTACTTCTACTAAGATGCTACTGTTTTCACGCTAAGTACTTGTAACTGATAATAGTCTCATCCAAGGGCCAGAACGTAGCGTAGGGATGACGATGATGTGATGACATCTGGAAAGCGGTGGGGAAGTATTGTATGCAGAGACCGAGTTCAATGGTGTGCATCAGAAAAGATTTATGTCCAGCTGTGGACAACTATAGAGCTTTCAAAATTTCAGTCAGCTTTCTATTACGATTCGAAACATAGTTATTTTTTATTGGCATAGGCTGACAAACGAGTAAGCTGGTCTCCTGATAGTAAGTCATCTTCTCGTCCATGTAATTGTACATCCATAATACCAGAAGAATCAATGGCGCGTTGCCGACCTTAAAGGAAAGAGATAATTAAGGGATTGGGAAAGGATTTGAGCCTCCAGACATCTCACTGTACGAAACGCAGCAGTAAGCCGCTACTTTACGTCGGCTTTCTGTGAGACAGTCATAATGACGGTCGAGCTGGCCCATTCATGCTGTAGACAAATCTGTCTATATCGTGGCTCTACCATTATGTATAAAATGTTGATGGTGACTCTCTTCATGCAGTAAACCTATTATAATAAGACAAACGCAATTGACATTGTGGTAAGAGGACGGGTACCGGACATCCGCTTGCACTATAACATCGTACCAAACACGCCGCACATCCTTTGTCACAGAATATCATTAGTCTTATATTCTAAAAATAATATAATATTTTACTTCAAATACTGAGCGGTAGAGACACGCTTAACAGTTAACCTTACCACAGCCCTATAGAAAATTTAAGTAAATTAAAAACTCAGATTATACATAGCAGAGGCCGGTAAAGAGGCAAGTGGGTCACACCTGATGGTAAGCGATCTCCACCGCCCATATTTCGCATAGTATATGGTGTGTTGCATGCTCACCTGATGCGTCGCGTACGCATTAGGCCCTAGAGCCGAGACCCCGTACACTGTGGAGGGGCGCGAGTTAGCCGCGAACGCGCCGCCGAACCGCGCGCTGAACGCAGGCAGCGAGCCGGCGGGCGCGAGCGCAGGCGCGGGCGCGGGCGAGCCGCAGCCGCTCTCAGCACAGCCCGCGCCACTCACACCGCTCGCGCCGCCCACGCTGCCGGCCTCCGCGTACTCCTCGGACAGCACCACACCACCGCCCGCTGCGCTGCCATAGCTCGGCGAACCGCCTGCAAGTAATACATACACTTCAATGAACAGCTCCGCATATACAAACTCTTCAAGATAACTCTCAGAAGAACAGGAGACTGAAAAAGGGTTTGTTGATCTCGTTCACGGATGTAACGGGCTCTTACAGATGACAAACTAGTAGCCCATTCATGCTGTAGACACTTTTGTCTACAGCACGAATGGGCCGGCTCGTCCGGGTCATTATCACTGTCTCACAGAAAATCGATGTAAAGTAGCAGCTTGCTGCTGCGTTTCGTACGGTGAATGAGATATCCGGAGGCCCAAATCCCCTCCCGTTCCCATTCCCTTAATTATCCCTTTCCTTTAAGGTCGGCAACGCGCCCATAATTATTTTGGTATTGTGGGCGTACATGGGCGGTGGAGATCACTTACCATCAGGTGATCCACTTGCTCATTTATGCTATATAAAAACAATTATACAAGCACCCATAATTCTGGCAACCATCAAGAAGTCCAAAGTCTCTCGTTCATCATCAGGTGCGGTGTTGTAACTGTACCTAAATAGAAAATAAATTGAGACAAATTCCATAATGCCTGTGTTCGTTACATAAACAGACAAACAGAGGGAAAATACCAAATTAATACCGGGCCTCCCAGTAACACACATGTATGTAGACCAAAAGAAGTAGGTTTTACAATGGAGTGCACCATGTAATTACCTGCTGTGGTGGTCCAGATCTGTTCGGCGCCATTTCCGAAGTACTGCGGAGTGGTGGTGTAGCTGCACCGCGAGTACACGCTGCCTGGTGCGCTGCCACCGCCGGTCCTGCGCGACATGCATAGCGTATAGACACATGCTGCTATCCTCAAATAGGTATTACAAACAATATTTATTGTTGGTTTACAGCAATTACTTAATAATGACTAGCTTTTGCTCGCGGCTCCGCCCGCGTGAATACTTTTCCGAAATAAAACGTAGCCTATAACCGTCTTCAGGGTTCCATCTATCTCTACATCGAAATTCATCAAAATCGGTTCATTGATTTAGGCGTGAAAGCGTAACAAACAAATAGATATTTTTTTTGTAAAAGTATTCTATGTTACTACTTATACCTCCAAGAATATGTGTACAAAGTTTCATGATGATCGGTTAAGTAGTTTTCGCGTAAAACGTAAGAAACAAACGTACATTCACATTTATAATATTAGTATGATTATTCAGAGAAATATATGACAATACAAAATAGCAGGATATATAGGTTGGGAACCAGGACATTTTGAACCGAAAGTGCCTGGGTCGAATTGGGGCAAAGCTTAGTATGAGTTTACAGATCACGATTTGCCATGTAATTGATATTGGATCCTTATAAAAGGGGGCGTGAAGCAGCTGCCGACTGGTCTTAAAACACTATGCAGTAAATGTTAACAAACTTAATATGTGTGTTGGGTGGAACTCATGTTAGTGGCATACATGGAAAAAAATCCTAACCCGCATGGGCCTCGAATGGACATAGGCCCAGCAGTGGGACTTGTATAATACAGATCTAGTAATTTTTTTTAGCTTGTATGACGACACGAGCAGATCGCTCGCCTAATGGTAAGCGCCACGCCTGCTCATAAACAGAAACAACACCACACAGAACTTTAAATAACAAAGCACTGCATGACACTGGACTGCGCTCGTCACCCCGAGACATAAGGTGTTAAGTCTCATAATGCCCAGTAATTTCACTGGCTCCAATGACCTTCAAACCTGAACACAACAGTGCTTACACACTGTTGTTTGGCGGCAGAAATAGACAAAGCGGCGGTACCAACCCAGCCGGCCTCTCGCATACGATTATTAATTATTTATTACGTAACGGGTGCTCACAGCCCTTGTTATTTATGCGAATGTAACATTAATATTATAAAAAAAAAAAAAAAACATTAATATTATTGACCGTATGGAATGTACACGGTACGTGTTAAAATAAAATAAACTACATTACATTAATATTCATTCAAGTAAAAACACGCCATAGTCTTATAATGGCAATATTTGTTATTATTGTTCGACTGTTCTGCATTGTAAATTTGCCTCAATTTTTTCAATAATATGTCTCATTCGAGGCGACTGTATCAAGTACGTGTGTTAAAATCGAACCTGAGACCTCCGTCTCAACAGACTGTTGCACTCCAGCTAGGTTATCGGTGCTTAGCTTTTACAACATGCAACTATTTAAACTGAACTAATAAGAACGAGTTACAACAAAGTGACGTAGAGTGCATGTCTGCTCTACATACAACTGTACCGGGTTTTACAATATCATTTTCAGACTGCGCGGGCGCAGCTTTAACAAAACTTTTTCTCAGTATTTCTTAGTAAATCAGTGTTAATATTAATCCTTGTACATTTGGAATTCCATTCTTAAATAAAATATAATTTTCTTGTTCCATATTTCGCATCGCGATTCTAATAGCTCAGTGGGGAGTAGTACCTATCTACGGATTGTTCAAATGATAATCGCAAGTTTGAAACCAGCCCGAGAGCATGCAGGTCTGAGTTTTCTAAGTTATTTGTTTGTTAATTATCTAATCCCATAAATTCCTAGAGAAGACCCTTGCCCAGCAGTGGGGTAGTATATTTTTATATACAGTCAGACAGTCTCCGTGGCGCAAAGGCCAATAGCCGGCTGTGAATCAAGAGGCTGCGGGTTCGATTCCCGCACTGAGATAAAACGTTTGTGTGATCCTCAAGTATTTCTTTCGGTTCTCGGTGTTTTCTCCCCAGAGAGGTTGACGTCAGGCAGGCGACCGGTCTTAAAAAAGAATCTTACTGTAACATGCGTTAGAAGGCATGTTGCGCCACCCCACAGCAAGTGGGATAAAGGCAGGTGGAAGAAGAGAAAGATTAATTAAACTATGTAAAATTGATAATTGCAAACTGCTATATGGGTTTCAGTTCAGTCCGCGACAGAAGGAGAAGATGTGAGATGTGAGAGGTAGAGCCACGCTGTAGACAGTTTTATCTACAGCACAAATGGGCCGGCTCGACCGGGTCGTTACCACTGTTTCACAGAAAACAGACGTAAAGTAGCGACTTGCTGCTGCGTTTTGTAGGCGAGTAAGATATCCGGAGGTCCAAATTCCCCTGCCATTCCCAATCCCTTTCCTTTCTACTGATATTGTGGGCGTACATGGGGGGTGGAAATCACTATTGTGTATCACACAAACATTTTCCTCGGTGTGGGAATCGAACCCACGGCCTCGAGCTTTGCATTCCGTTACTTGCACACTGTGCCACGGAGGCTGTCAAATCGATGTCACTATCGATGTCGATTTATCAAGAGTTGCAGTATTTGATATAGGTTGCGATGTATTGCTAAATGTAGTACGTATGTATGTATTTTGTTATCTATCTTTTGCTGTCTATTATGATTGCATGTTTCTATGCCGAATATATTTTATGGGATTTTTCATTTCTTTCTTTCAGTGGCGGCTATGTAAACAGAATAGTCTGTTGTCTGTTGCCTGCGCTATACTCGCGCCACCGTCTCACAAGTCACAGAGCAAGCTTGTGCGGCTGGTTAGGCAACAGCACTGCGCTATCTTCGCTGATGTAACGAGTATGTGAAGTAACTGTGAGATATAATGAGCACGCGCCGACGTGCGCTACGTGCTACCTGCAAATGTCGCGACACCACGACACCATGGCACCTTGACACTGCGACACCGCAACACACGGTGATGCGACGTACCCGCGTGCTGTGCACAGGTATAGCACGCTAAGTGGAGCGCGGTGAGGCTAATGGCTCGGAACGTCTCGGAAGTAGGCGCACGTTATCGCGGGCCACTCACTCCCTGCCCTTCCCCCCGCCACCCGCCACGACACCGCACCCACCCGCGGCGCCCTCGACCCGGTTGCATTCATTATGACGCTATGACGTCGCGCGGCTACCGTGCGCCACAAGTATTTAGTGAAACTCGCCCGAACACGATAACGATCTCACAAATCGACGTGTACGTTAAAGGTCCATCAGACGGACGCGATCTAATGTCTTGGCCACTAGTCACCAGCACTAAGTGCGCCCGCATACTATCTGACGCATGCGCAGGTTGCAACAGTCGCGTGCACACGTGCGTGCGGTGCGATGCTCGATGTCCGCGCATGCGCCCGCGCCCGCTCCAGCCCGCACGGCGCACCGGAACCACGCGCCTATACAAACAACTCATTTGGAGCCACTTAAACCGACACTCGACACAAAAAAACATTATGTTTACCAATACGACCCGACCACTCTTAAAACGTGTAAAATTGCACGTTAAACGTGAACTCACACAACAATCGTTCACCACGACGAGCCACAATGTTGGCGGTGCGCCGTATGACCACGTGGCTCACTACACACTTACAAAAAATTCATACTAAAACAAAAATCACACCGTCCGTGCAGTATACTGTGTATTACGCAGTATGCGTGTGAGTGTGCGTGCCAACGGGATTTTCCTCATAATAATAGCTAGCTGTAAACAAAGTGGAACTCCGTCGACACTCGACAGCCGCACTATGATTACAGGATATTGAAATAGTTGGTACCAAAAATAAACGTATTAAAACAAAAGAGCAGTTCTTACGACGCGACGCATAACAACTAGAGCGTAAACAATTACAATGTAATAGCTAAACAAACTGAACCAAAATGTTGTGAGTGGTAGAGCAACGCGTTAGACACCGTTGTTACCTCCGTCGTCGTCCCAAACATGTTTTGGCAGATCCCAACGACTCCATCACTGTCGCTATCGAAGCAGCATTTTCCTTGCCCAATCCGAATCGCAATAATAATACGCGACCCCGACAGTGGCCACGCCTGCGAGTCCGAAGAGCTCCCACAACTGGCCCTCGGCACAATGATGTGCAGAGACGGCCCTAAACTATACTCCCCAGCGATTGCTCAAGCTGAGGTCAGAGCCTTCTAAAAGGCGCCTCTGTGCTTAATCGCTACTAAATACACGATACATATTTCTGGCTAGAGCGCCATAACCGCCGGCTTTATTGTCAGGTGAAGCTGTAAAAGCAATATAGGCTAACAACACAAATCCATTCGAAAAAAAAACCATTGTCTACAGCATGGCCCTACCCGGATAGGTTAGTACCACTATCTCATACAAAACCGCCGTAAGGTAGCAGCTTACTATTCTAAGCGATGTGGAGTGTTTTTACGGTTAGTCTATTAGGTAGCTCTACATTTTTTATGGCGGAAACGGGCAAGCGATCAAGTACAACTGACGATAAGTGCTCTCCACCACCCATAATATTAGGATACATACATAAATACGCACTCACGCCCGTAATCCCCGAAGGGGTAGGCAGAGGTGTAACCAGTACACTCACATTTCGCCGAGCGTATCTCCGTCTCATGATGTGATAGAGGGCGAGCCTATCGCCATACCGGGCACAAATTCCAGACTCCGGGCTGATACTAAGTATTTCGTAATATAAAAACCCAATATCACTTTTACCCGACCCGGGGATCGAACCCGAGACCTCAGCGTCAGCCTCAATCGTAACGCGTACGCATTACAACTGCACCACCGAGGCATATTAGAATAATCATAGGAAAATCATTTAAAAGAAGGTATTTTTTTATTGCCTCGATAGGCAGACGAGCAGACGGCCCACCTGGAGGCCAAATCTCGTAATTTTAAATGTTCAAAATATCATTCCGATCTAGTCTCAGCGTCAAGAAAAATGCAAATGGCATTCTCTTAAACCAATAATCAACGTCGTTTAAAATTACGAGAATTGGCCTCCTGATGGTAAGTGGTTACCGCCGCCCATGGACCTCAGCAATGCACAGCCAAGCCGCTGCCTAATGTACCGTATCGGATTGGTAAAAGGAGTGGGAATTTCGGCACCCGGAAATCTCATTTACTACTTCACATCGGTTTTCTCTAAGAAGGTATTACTAACCTGAGGGCCAATTCTGCTATTTTAACTGACACTGCGAATGAATTTTAACCGAACTGAGATTACATTTTGAATTAATTTAAAATATGGCATTCTGCTCCTTTAAAAATTCGATATCATCTCAGTTAAAATTGCATATAAACTGTCAATTCGATCAACTTTCAATGTCTTTCTTTTGTTGAAAATATGGCTTCGCATTATTATGCATTTCGCCAATGACAAGTATTTTACCGAATTTTACGTATCAGCTGCCATAGACTAAATTCTAGAAATTAAAAATGACCTAAGCGACAAAATCAATGTTACCAACTCACAATAAAATACCCACAATATGACTAATTTCAGTGATTAAAAAATTACGTAACTGGAGGTTATGATTTTTTAATTTATTGATTTGACTAATTCCATGTATTTTATTTATTTCATTAATTTATCTATTCCATGGCATAACTGAAGGAAAACGGCACAACAGCACCACTCAGGCAGTCCTTTCCGGAAATAACCACAATCGCGATTATTTTATTGAAATTTGAAATACTACCGAATTGCGGTTTTTTTATTTTGCAACACTGCTGAGGACATATCTATACTAAATAAAAATTGTGCGAGAGTTTTGGCGGGAATTTTGACAGTGCGATTGCTCTCATAATTTAATCTACACTAATATTCTAGAGAGGAAAGATTTTTTTGTATTTTTGTATGTAACAAATAAACTTAAAAACTACTGGGCCGATTTCAAAAATAATTTGGCCGTTAGAAAGCTACATTATCACTGAGTAACATAGGCTGTAAACTCATTTCTAATACTTTACTGGAATAACGAGCACACAAAGTCGCACAATTTTGACTACTTTTAGTTGCTTGCAGTAAAAGAGAATAAAGTTAACTGAATTTGTCTGCAGTTAACACACAGTCACTTCACCTCAGTGTTGCCAAGTCAGATTTTTGAAAATACCGTGTTGTCCACATTAAAATACGGCATTTGCGTCAAAAATACAGTGCTTGATGGGAAAAAATACAGTCTATTTTACAGTGCAATAAAATGTCATACAAAAAAGGAAATAATTAAATTATTAAATAAAATATAAATTTATTTTAAACTTTATATCCTAAACTAACTTAACATTTTATTTGTATATATCGATCGCTGCAGAAATGGATGGCAGCGATAATGATGATATCGGTTTATTTTTTTTAATGTGTTTAATCAAAGAGTTTTATGTATACTACTAGACAAGCTGCGCGGTACATAGAAATAGTAGTATAATAAATTGTAGTATAGTAAATTAGTTGTATTACTAAGTTGCAGTCAATTGACCGTAACTCAATATTATCATCTCGCTTACTCTCAACTAGAACCCCTATTGCGCTCCCTGTTTGTGAACTGTCAAACTCCCGCGTTATGTGACGCAGTTTTACTTCTAAATAACCTGTCTAGTAGTATACAATAATAATACGAAATTTTTACTGTAAAAAAATACTGTGTCTCCATATAAGGTATTTATAAAAATACCGTGTCCAGTAGATGGCATGAAAATACGGCAGATCTGCTGTAATTACAGTGCACTTGGCAACACTGCTTCACCTTCAGTCACATTTCGTTCTCAATATTTTGACGTTTGTCTGTAGACGAAATGCATTTTATATAGTTAAGTGTCTCACAATGGACACTGGCGAAATCACCAATCTACGGTGGAGCCAAACACAAAAGAAGAAGAAGATAGTTAAGTGTCAAAATTGTTACCAGAATGCCGTTTTGGTTCAGTCAACTTGTATTCTACTTTCGATATCATTGCGTTCTAAGTTCTTGAATATTGGTTTAGCAGAATACCATTTGCAACTTTCTTGTCGCTGAGATTAGATCGGAATGATATTTTGAACAATTAAAATTACGAGAATTGGCCCTCTGGTCGAGTACCCATTCATGTTGTAAGCAAAATTATCCACAGAGTGGCTCTACTATTTACAAAATAGAGAGATAGAGTATTGAAATAAAAATAGTTTATACGGATTTTATCGCGGTTTAATTTTATTTTAGTCCCGACGTTTCCAAATCTTTTCTTTTTCGTGGTCACGGGAGAGTGGACAGTCTTTAGTTTTATCTGTAATATTCGCGTAAACATAAGAAACCTTTATGAGAGTAACTTCATTAGAAGCGTTTTGTAGAAGAGGGGCCGAAGATGGAGAAGACAATCAACGACCTACGATTTGAGACAAAGAGTTGACATCAGTCTCCACCAAGAGCAAATACATTGCAGCTAGTATGTACTAGTAACTTTCAACTATTAACAGATGAGTAGTGATTAAGGAAAACCACAAATTTTCCTACAATTAAGCCATTCCACCACAATCAACCATTTTGACAGCCTCTGTGGCGCAGTGGGCGAGTAGCTAGCTGCGAACCGTGAGGCAGTGGGTTCGATTCCCGCACCGAGACAAATATTTGTGAAACCCATAAATATTAGTTTCGGGTCTGGGTGTTGTGGGACCGTAAGTCCTTCGTAGTTTCTGATACTTACGATACAGGTTAACCTAGTGTGGGGTCAAAACTATGTATGTGACTGTTGGGTGTATTTATTATCTAACCATGTAATTTAATTTAATCACTGTTAGTCGTAATAACAATATATGTTAGAGCATTCCCATCCTGTTACATCGTGGAGCGTGGTCCCGACACACGAGGACGGCGCTCTTCCGGCGGAGTTCCCCTGCGCGTCGCGGAGCGCCACAAAAAATGGTCGCCCGTGCAAATACTTAAAGCCTCATCGCGGTCGACTCCACGGGCTGGCGAGCTGTTTGCACAACCAATTCACACTGTTTGGGCTCGTTTGCTTTGTATCCTCGTAAATACGATATTAATCGTGCGGTCCCATAGCCTGTTGTTTGTATTGGGCTCCGTTTGTTTTATTGGTTAGCGCGTGGTTAGCGCATGGTTAGCGCGCCCGCCGTTGATAAAACTTAATGACTACACAAATTATAATATACACGCAGTTGAACATAAACAATAGCGTGTTATTATAGAGGTATCGTGTGGAGGGGGGGACGGGCGAGGTCGAGTGCGAACTACCCAATTAATATAATTGGCAAATGTTAGAAACGTAACGGTCGCGGTGTACCACGGCCAAAGCAAGACTTGTAGAACTACAGCCACTGCCCACGAGTACCGCGGGCTTCTAGCTCTACATTTTTTATTTTTTTTATTTGCTAGAATGACGAATCGAACAGGTCGCTCGGCTGATGTTAAGCGTCACGCCTGCTCATTAACAGAGGCAACGTCATACAGAACTCTGGATTACAGAACACTGTGTGACACTGAACTGCGCCCGCCATCCCGAGACATAAGATGTTAAATCTCATGCCCAGTAATTTCACTGGCTTCTATGTCCTTCAAATCGAAACACAACAATACTTACATACTACTGCTTGGCGGCAGAAATAGACAAAGCGGTGGTACCAACCCAGACGGTCTCTTACAACCGAGGGACCTATACCGCTAGGATGCCGTACGGCGAAGAAGACTTGGCAAAAATTGCACCTTTGAGGAACGCAAGCTATCCAGATAGTGGTGATGTTGGTACCACCCACTCAGACGGCCTCTCGCGTATAAGGGGCCTATCACCTAGTGACCCCTTTTTGTAGAGAGGAGGGAGATTGACCCCTTCCTTTATAAAAAAGTAAAGGTAAGTTGTAGAGCCACGCTAAAGATAGTTTTGTCTACATCATGAGATGGCTCGACCGGTTTATTACCACTGACTCACAGAAAACCGATATGACAAGCTGATGCACTGCATCCGCAGAGGTCGGCAAACGATTAAGTGGGTCACCTGGTGGTAAGTGATGTCCACTGCCTATGAACACTTACAAACCACAATATCAAAAAATCGTGGGTGCATTGCCAATCTTTAGGAAAAGGAAAAAAAGAAGGGGGTGGCGGAGATGGAAAACTAAGCGTCCGGAAATCTTACTCCTCATACGAAACGCAACGGTGAGTGGGTTATTTGCCCCAAATGTCCCCTACCCTTCCCAGTACCTTAATTATCTCTTTTTTTAAGGTTTGCATCCATGGTTGTTTTAGTATTATGGGTGTTAATGGGCGGCGGGGATGACGTAATATCAGATGACCCACTTACTTATTTGCCGAGTTCCGTTTTAAAAAAGGCATCCCAAGGCTCTTGCACCTAGTTTTCATATGTAATGCAAGAGAACATATAAACTATAATAGCGTTAATGATTCGATTCGATTGTAGTAGCTACTGGCAAGATGTTACGCTGGTTGACAACGTTCCGATGTAGTACATTGTAATAATGTGTGGAAACGTGCGCGGCGCTGTGTGGCGGGCACGTACGCGGCCGCACGCACACCAGCACACTACCAGCGCTGTTGAGCAACACGTATACACACGTACACACATACACACACACACCATGCCACGCTGATAACGCGCTGTACTGAGCACTGCCACAGTGAGGACAACCTTCGACCGCGGCCGATGTATGTTTCGAAACAACACAACACTCCTACACAACACAGGCTACATGTTAACTTATCACAGCCATAGTACAGAAGTAAGGAGCTAGTGAGCCACCTGAGGATGGTCACCAGTCCCCTTGAACCCTGATGCATGGAGGGTGCGTTTAGGGCTTCGATAATCCCTAATACACAAAACGTAACACCAACGTTGATATCTCTGTGAGACAGACAACAACCACCCTGTTTAAGACAGCCTACTTACAATCACATTGCAGCTCTACATGTTGCATATTGCATATTGCATATTGCCGCGTCTGCTATAACGGACAAGTTTCTTAACTCAGACATAAAACGAGGAGCCTTGTTAAACACTATACGAGGATAATTTGTAACGTGTGTATTGTATACATACGGTGATAATATTAATCGCCACGTGCACGTGCGCTCTATCGCTACAACTCTGCCTATCGGATCGCGACCGCGGTCACCGCGTGATCTCTACAAGATATGAACGATATTATGATGATGATCATTTTTTATAATCATACATTTCTATCGCCGAACAGCAATGTGTAAGCACTATTGTGTTCCGGTTTGAATGACATTTCAACCATTGAAATTACTGGGCATTATGAGAGGATAATATTCATATATCGGGGTGACAAGAGCAGTGAATTGTCATGCAGTAGTTTTTTTTATTAACGCGTCGGGTCCAGCCCTAGCATATTGTTCGCGAGGCAGCCGCTCCAGGCGCTGACTAGGGTAGAGTGTTAGAGTCGCCTCCGCATGTCCATTTACTGAGTCAGCCTTTATATATACCATATGGACAAGAAGCGAAATATTTCGATCTCACTCTATCCTAATCAACAAGATCTGCAGACTCGAACCCAATACATAACTCCGTGATATAATTTTTAATGAATTAGTAAAGGGTAGGTATTCATAGTCAAATATGAGGTGAAGTACCGATATGCTTCCATCGCTGAAATAATTATCAACTCTAGTGATAATAAAAACTACGATAGTAAAAATATTTCAGTAAAATGTTTTTCCAGGAGCACATAATATTACAATGCTTTTTTGGTAGCAAAAAATACATTTCTTTATAGCATAGGTCGGCAAATGAGCAAGTGGTTAACCTGATGGTAAATGATCACCACGGCCCATGTACGCCTACAATACCAAAAGAATTATGGGCGCGTTGCCGACCTTAAAGTAAAGGGATAATTAAGGGAGTGGGAAGGGGAGGAATTTGGCCCTCCGGCAAATTAAATAAATTGAGTAATTTAGGAATGACGGGTATCCTTCTACTAAATTTCGTTTAAGGTCAGCAATGCGTCGATGATTCTGGTATGGTAGTTCATGGGTGGTGGGCGTCATTAACTATCAAATGACCCACTTGCCGGTTATAAAAAATTCAAATTCACTCAGATACAAAAGATGTTAAGTCTCATAATGCTCAATATCATAAAATCTTCTAGTCCGCGACAAGGTGGTTGGTCCCTCGTATGCGAGAGGCCGGCTGGGTTGGAACCACCGCTTTGTCTATTTCTGCCGCCAAGCAACAGTGTGTAAGCACTTGTGTGTTCCTGTTTGAAGGATATTGAAGCCAGTGAAATTACTGGGCATTATGAGTCTTAACACCTTATGTCTCGGGGTGACGAGCGCAGTCTAGTGTCATGCAGTGCTTTGTTATTTAAAGTTCTGTGTGGTGTTGCTTCTGTTTATGAGCAGGCGTGGCGCTTACCATCAGGCGAGCGACCTGCTCGTCTCTTCATAAAAACTAAAAAATAAATAAAAAAAAAGTTCAGCGGAGGCCCAAACTACCTACAAAACGACGACGCTCCAAGTATATTCACCTCAGTTGGGAGATATATTACTCTATTATCAAGTGTTTTTTAAATTGCTTCATTATTCAGAATAAACAGCACTCGATGAAAACACTCGCTGCTAGCGCACATTATTATGTTAATGTATAGCCAACTTACATACCTACTGCTAACAAACACGCGCTCTTTAAACCGATGAGTGGTAGAGCGATCCTGTACCATAAGTTCCCAAAGTTGTCCAGGTGGACCCCCAGAGGTCCACGGAAGACTCGAGGGGGGTCCATAGTTAGATCTAATCTTCACATTTTTTGTGGGAATATGGTAGAACTGTAGGGGGTTCACCGGAACCAGCTAAATTTTGAAAGTGATCTATGAGAAAAAAGTTCGGGAAACTCTGGTGTAGACAGTTTGGTCTACAGCAGTGATTCCTAATGTGGGTCCGCGAAACCCAAGGAAGTGAAGTGAAAACTTCTTTAGCATCGTTGTGATTTGAAAGTCGATGAAACGAAAAAGCGACAGTAAAAAGAGACATACCTACACATAAAATCATAAGATTAGAAATGAGATATGAAGATGAGAGAAAATGAGATAGGAAGCATTATACAATTTAACGCGCATGCGTAATAGAAAGCTTGAGAAAAGGCAGCACAACAACCGTGGTGTTTTGTATCAAAAACAGTAATTGACGCAGTATTCCAAAGATATATTGACCATAATATTAAGACCAAATTATTTATTTAATACTTTAGTTACCATAAGCCTCTTGTATCATTTATGGAAAATTTAAGCCCTGAGTCTGAATAAATCTATGTAATATATACGCATAAAATGTAAAATTATTATCAAACTTTGTATCATTATGATCATTACTAAAACCTACAATTATCCTCTTCCCGAAATTTTACATTTTGAAGGTTTCACTTCGACGACGTGTGAATTGCACACATGATTTTTTTTATCCTGGCTCGGCAATGTACTACAGTGGACCAGATGTTCATTACAGGGCACTCCAAATATAATACCGATCGTTTAATTATTGTTATTGATTTAGGCGCACTTAATATTAAACAATTATAGATTTCAAGGTCAAGTGGTTTTGGAACCGCTGGTGTACAGCATGACTAAGCTAACCGCAAATAGTAAAACTATTTGGTGGTGGTCTTTCGAAAGCGGGACTTCGTATGTATAGGTACAACCACTTTGTATATGTCTACCGCTACCGCTGTCTCTCAACTAGAATCCCTATCACGTTCTCTGTTTGTGAGCTGTCAAACTCCCGCGATATATGACGCAATGTTACTTCTAAACATCCCGTCTAGTAGTATACATTAAAGTCTTTGGAAATTAATGATGATAAAATAAAGTTTAACAAAACTTAGCACTGACTTCAAAATAAAAACACGAAAAAGTCTCATGGATGGATGCCATTGTCAGAACTGGACCAAATTGGGACCATACGGGAAGCAACAGCTTTCAAATAAAAAAGAATCATCTAAATCAGTCCACCCAGTCGAAAGTTCTGAGGTAACAAACATAAAAATACCTTTTCATTTTTTGAAGTCGGTTAAAAAGAAAGCGACTATGCACAATGACAATTGATACGTAAATTGTGTTAAAAATCGAGTTTACAATATGTAATGCTGGAATCGGCTGCAGAAGACATCAACGCTCTACACTAGGTACATACGAGTACACTACTCAATTAAACACACACAACTCTAATTCTATTACTATTTTTATTCCTGCCTCAGTGGCTCAGTAGCATTGCGTACGGGTTACGATTGAGGCTAACGCTCTTGGGTTCAATCCCGGGTCGGGTAAAGTGGTATTGGGTTTTTCTATTAAGAAATGCTCGTATCAGCCCGAAATCTGGAATTTGTCCCCGGTATGGCGAAAGGCTCGCCCCCTATCACACCATGGGACGTAAACACGCTCGACGAAATGTGAGTGTACTGGTTACACCTCTGCCTACGCCTTCGGGATTACAGTTGTGAGTGCGTATGTATGTATGTGTTTTATTCCGGCCGTGCGCCTAGTGACACAGTCCGTCTTTCTACCCAGACGTCTCTACTTCGCCCGATCTTGAGCATCCGAATTTCTAGTTACTCCGAATGATTATAATTTCAATAATTGGTTGAATTACGAAAGGTCGCTCGCCTGATGGTAAGCGTCACACCTGCCCATAAACAAACACAACACCACACAGAACTTTCAATTACAAAGCACTGCATGGAGCTGGTTATATTTTTTTTATAAATCTAATACATATTATGTAAAAAAGCAATGATAGCTCAGTTTACGGTCTGTCGAGATGAAAGCCGCAGGTTCGAAACCAGTCCCAAGAGCATGCACCTTTGATTTTGCTCAGTTACATGTATAAAAATAGTTAACTATCGCTTGTTTTAACGGTGAAGGAAACATCGTGAGGAAACCTGCATACCTAAAAAATCTCCATAATAATTTGGAAGGTTTGTGAAGTCTATCCACATTAGGGCAGAGTGGTTGCCTGATCAGTGTTATCAGTAAAGGAGATCCGGCACCCAGCAGTGGGACGATATAATACTGTATTATTAGTAGTACTATTATTATAATCTCTAGTCCATAATAATTTTGATAATTTGGTGGTGTCAGGTGTCATACGTCACAAGCGACGCGCAAGCCACAACATAAATGCGTGTGGCGTGGATGTGGTCTGGGGGATGTGAGACACACGCGCGAGCTTAGGTCGTATGTTATGTAACATCTGGTACCGGCGAAGGAGGGTTTTCGTTTACTAGAAGTTTAGGATTTATGTTATAAAATAAAGTACCTAGGTTATTCGCTTTAACTTGATTTAGAGAGGGGAGGTAATTGTACTCGTAGCTACTAAAACAGTATCTACCACGTTTGATAATACCAAAAGAAGTAATTTTTTTTGGCAATACAATGGCTACTACTTGCGTATGTTATTGTGATGTAGTATAGTTATGATGATGATGATGATGATGATGATGATGATGTATATTGTATATATAGTAATAATGTGGTACTCACGTGTCGAGGTGATGTTGTTCATGGGAGTAAGGTGTCGGCGCGGCGTACTGTTCGTAATGAGGACGGTAGTCGTCGCGACGCTCCGGCGAGGGGCTCAGCTCGGGGCTGCGGCCGCGGAGGTACACGCCGTCAGTGGACGCGCCTCCAGGCGTGCCCGGGCCTGACGACTGCTTGAACAGCGACTCCTCCAGGTGCGCGTAGGTCTGCATGTCGCGCGCGTGTGCCGCGTGTGCCGCGTGTGTCGCGTGTGACGCATGTGACGTGTGAGCCGCCGGCCGCAGCTCCTGGTAGCTGCGCGAGTGCGCCGGCGACAGCCCGCCTCCGGGGGCGTAGCCGTACGGCAGGGGGGGCGGGCTCTCCGCCTCGCCGCCGCCCGCGCCGCACTCCGCCTCGCCCTCTGCGCACACGCACACTACTCAACACTGTGCCGCCGCCGATTGGCGAGGGAGACACGGGCGGCGGGCGGCGCGCGGGCCCGGGAGTGGCGTCTCCCTCTCCCGCCGACCCGCGCACTCACCCGCACGCTCGCACTGCCTCGCCGCACCGTGGTACAGTGGTACAGTGGTACAGCTACCCGGCATGACAGTGATGCCAGAACACATCACATAAACCAAACAAATACAAACTAATTACAATACATAAAGTACAGTGGTGAATTGGTAACGGCAACTCAACGGACAATTAGAGAGTTAATGAGGGTCAGACGAGCCCTCATTAAACAGGAAAATATAATACCGTTAACGATGTTTGCTAATTAATGATGTGACAAACAAACGCGAAGTCATTAAACCACATCGGCACTGCACTCTGCAGGCCGGCGACCGACCGCTGACCGCTGACCGCTGACCGACGCGACGTTAAAAATACTTTATATTGGCTTGCAGTAGGTGTTTGAAACTATTCCAGTTAAAAAACAGCGGTTTTCTGCGATGTGGATAGTCGCTTACGTATTGCTCCTAATAAAAAAATTCATAATAATATGTGAACTATTCATCACTAATCCTACTAAGGACGTTTATGCTCATGGAATACTGGTAAGAACCTATCGTTAAAACATATCAATAAACAATCCTGCCGAGTGTTGATTGATGAATGATAAAAGTAAACAAACGAGATTGGTGAGTGATCGCACGTGCAAACTGCAAACCATAATGAAAACAATGAGAGGCTTGTCATTGGCATCATCTCGTGAATGAGTCACACGCGTGGCGCGGCCGTGTCCGAGCCTACGCCACACCGAGCCAGATGCCGGGTGTCGTTGTTACCTTTTAGGCAGTTATTGTTGACTTCTTCGATAATCGCTTCGAGCTCGAGCGCGTCCGCCTTGACGTGCCAGGCGGCGGGCCACGCGTCGTGCAGCATGCTCACTGATCACTCACAGCACGTCTCCCTGGTGTCGGCAGTGCGTGCACCTGACGCGTGCACTCTGTGCGCTCGCGCTGCGCTCACTGGCGCTGCCCGCCGAGCGCGCCCGCGACGCCCCCTCACTCCGCCCCTCCCGCACCGCACCGCACCGCACTACACCACACCACACCACACTGCGACACCAACCCCGCCCGACTCGGGGAGGGTCCAGCCGTACTGCACCCTCGGCAGCGCGGCATATGGGACAGAAGGGCCGGACTCGACATCCATTGTGATGTGAACTTATATGCCATATATGAGCGCCTCCGGGATGAACCCTTCGCCCTCGGCTCCAAGCCAATGTTAACATAAAGCTTGTCCAGGTGAGCGCGCGTAAGTATAAGCGCAGCCGCGACGTGCGCCCGCGCATTACTCACTCGTACGTGCGCCTCGCACTACCTACACACTGTTTATGCGTATCGCCACTTTGATCCTAAACATAGACATGTTTTTAATTCCGGTGCAGCGCCGAGACCAGTATAGAGTACATGTCAGAGGGAAGGTATCAACGGAGACCCGTCACCCGGGAGTGATGCGACTCGCCGCGTCGAGTAGAACGAGCGCGCTCCGAAGCTGTACCAAGAGAGGCAACACGACAGGACCGAGGGTGCATACGGTGTGATCAGCTGATTGAGTCGGTGGTCGACAGCGGCGGTACTATCGCGGCCGGTGCGCCGTGAGATAAGCTATCGGCACGTGCGCGCCGACCCCGCCTTATCACCGCCACATCTCCCGACCTACGGCACGCTGCAGACGGACAGACAGACAGGCTCCGCAACTCCACCACGAGTCACACTCTTGCCGCAGTTTTTGCATCTCCCGCGAGATCGCCGTAAACCTGTCCGTGGCAGAGCCGTGCCCGCTGTCTCCAGGAATCAATAAATTTTATTGCATTTTTAAGGGCGTTGTAAATTGTGGCGTGCGAAAGTTTTTCAGCGTTCTCAGTATTCAGTGCGTGAAAAAAACTGTTGTGACAAGCGTGCGGAGCGCGAGCGTGCGGCGCGGCGCGGGGCGACGCGGGGCGGCGCGGGGCGACGTCCCGCCGTGATTTACTGTCGCGCAACACCCGCTGAGAAGCGTTTGTTTTTGCCCACAACTTGTTACAACAACAATAATTTTAAAAAAGGAAAAAATAAGTAAACAACCCTCCCGGACATGTGTCGGATTAGTGGCGGGTGCCCGGTCACCGCGCTGCGGGAGACGAGCGTGAACGCGAACCAGCCGGACCAGGCGGCCAACCAGCCTAGCCGGACCTGCCCGACTGGCACGAGCGTTCAACCTTAATACAATTCTAGGGAAATAGGTGAGTGTAATACTGTGTGAGAATGTTAAAATAAGAACAATAATTGTCATTGGCTGCTAATACCAAATTCCTGTGGCGGCACAATAGACGCGCCATTGTGTGCCACTAATGAACTATTCGCGGAAGGGTCGTCCCCCACTCCCCGCATCCCCCGCGCGCCTCGCCTCACATCCTATGTGTATGAAACACAATGCTATAATACATTTTTGTTATTTTAAGGCGTAACATACCATAGATATTGTGGTCAGACTCAGACACCACAAACGATACATTGTAATTATTTTCCTCGATTATGCCAGAAGTACCTACAGATCAAGTCTTATATGTAGCACAATATTGATGAGAGGTATAATCATGGTTATAAGTTGGCTGTTCTGATTTGTTCACTATAAACTACACTGGTATGTATATATATACCTACAGCGCGACAGAGCTCTTGGTGAAGTTCGTGACTTATTTAAATAACTATAAGTCTAGATAGTACGAGAATCTCCATTCATAGAAATATCACGATTAATTCTTCACACAACACATTGATTATTGTTATCACTTGTACAAGCCCTGATAGCTTGGTGATAATGATACGTGTAGCGTGCCGTCTGGTCATCCACTTCCATTTCGGACTAGGCATAAGTCATATATCGTCAGTTGCATTCGCTGTGGCGATACATAAAATAACCAGCATTTTTGAATACATTCACTGATATTCAACGTCACTGTAATTCCCCTAATGATCTAAGCAAATTTGGAAATACATCTTTCCGCTTCGCCCAGCCTTGAGAAACATCAGTACATGTACTAAAATAAAGTTATATCTTAGTACATGTGTAAAGGGTAAGTTTTAATAATTAGAAAGTCAAAAATGTCTACTTTTATAGAGAAAATTAACAAAACAGTGACAAAGCTCAGCCAAATGAATATTCAAAATTACTCTTCAAATTTTGAATAAGCATAAGGTTATTTTTTGCTTGGATGCGTTTAAATACTGTTTTAAATTCACCGACCGCGACACAATAAACTGTTACGAGTTTTTGGAGGGAATTCTGAGGCCAATTCTCGTAATTTTAAATGTTCAAAATATCATTCCGATCTAGTCTGAGCGTCAAGAAAGTTGCAAATGGCATTCTCTTAAACCAATAATCAACTTCAAATGTGAACATAGATCGTAATAAGATTGAATATAGAATAAAAGTTGACTGAAGCCAAAACGGTATAATGCTACTGCTAATGCTAGGTGCATTTGACGTTGATTATTGGTTTAAGAGAATGTCATTTGCAACTTTCTTGACGCTGAGACTAGATCGGAATGATATTTTGAACAATTAAAATTACGAGAATTGTCCTTCTGACCGTGCGCTTGATCTCATATTTTAATTATTTCCTAAAGTAGTTTAAAGTGGTGTTTGTTGAACAAATGTGGTGTCGATTTCAATTTCAGCACATGCAAACATTGAAATAAGTGAATTTAAGTTATTTTTAACCAAGTTTATTGATCGACGTTGGTCGTTTGATCTACTTGGAGAAAATCGTCTATGAAGCATCGTACTGCAAGGAATTGACACCAAAACTCCAATACTTTATAATCGGACACACCGATGTTTCATCGTCCTTGTGAATACTTGAAACTAATAAATACTCGTGATTGGCTATATATATAAATAATGCGAAGCCATAATAAAAAGAAACTTGAACTAACAGACAATATAAATTAATTTTTTAAAGTATCTGCTCTACGGTAGAGCGGTTTTAAATATCTATGATTTTATCGATATCTTTTTGGTGTTCGTTTAATAAAATAAAAAACGATAATTATGTATGTATGTCTAAAGTCATATTATTAAAATATAGTGCTTAGTTCATAGATAAATTAACAAAAAGCTCTACTGAAATGTAGAGTTCTTTGAGATTTAATTCTACTAATAGTATAAAGACAACACAGGTAGCATAACCAAGTCATTAACAAAACCTAGTGCATACAGACTGGTTTCCAGGAAATGTGCACCGGTGAGCCCTGTACGCTCATGGCTTCACCGGGGATTCTATTTTGATTATATTCTTTTATTTAAGTAACTTTGCTAATGACGTATTCATCCGCCGCAAGTTTATTTTTAACCACCACGGCCGATAAAAAAGAGGTATTATTAGTTTGACTCGATACTTGTATACCTCTATATGTGTGAATGTGTGTATTTGTTTGTAGCGCCGTAACGCCTAAGCTCACGAAGGAATCGATTAGATTGCAGTTTATGTATTTAACAGTTGGATTAATTTAGATGGCTCTTAGCTATTTTTGATGAAACTCTGGTCAGCGCTTTAAAAGTTATATATGTTTTTCAAACCGATGTCGAGGGTTTATCTTATAGATTTTACGATTGACGATTTAGAGTTAGAGAATAAGACTATTTAAATAAAGAATATTTTGATTAGATTTTTCCTGCACAGAGTGCATGAGTAAGGACCTGCTGAGACAGGACATGACAGACAGACATTCGATGATTCAGAACACACACCCCTAACTTTTAAAAGTTACTTATGTATTCGTTATTAAATATCGGTCGCCTTGACGATGAAAGAACATATCCTAAGGTTACCAACATAATTATTTGAGAATTCTCTATAAGAATTTCGAAGGTATGTGAAGTCTGTCAACCCGCATTATGCCAGCGTGCTGTACTCATTAGTGTTACCTCATGAAGCGGCACGAAGTCGTAGTTACATTATATTATTTACAACGCCTACAGTAAAATACAGTTTTATTATTTTCATCAGGGTAATAAAAAATATACACAGCACATCTATATAAAAAGCAAAGTCCCAAATGACTCACCGTTATTCACCCTATGCTAAATGGAAATGATACAGGTTTTTTTTAAATCAGAGCGCATTGATTTTATATTTTAGGCATCATTTAAGAAGGGTTTTTTGGAGTGACAGCGGGTTGCAAAGTTTAGACTTACGGGAAATAACATTTTGTTAGTAAAATTTATTTCACGCGGTCAAAGCTGCGTACAAAAGGAATGTATTAAATGCCAAGTAACTTTTCGTAGTTATACCTCACGCCGTGAAGCAAGTAGAAGAATACAGTGAAGTCGTCGTTCGCACTAGTCTCTACTGTCAATAGTAACTGAGCTACTAAACCGTGCACTCTGCCTTTACACATCAAATCAGAGCATCGACCATTTAATTTCATCTTTAGCTAACATTGAATTTAATGCATTGAAGCATTAATATATTCTACACGGATCGATGATTTAATTTATATTTACGATGATTTAATGAATAACGGGATATAACAAGTAAATATAACAATAGTAGGTAGGTATAATTCAAATTTATAAAGGGAAGCCAGAAGGAATCTTGCTGTATTGAATATTCGTCACTGGTAACTAACAATTACAATGACTCATAAAACGCTCTGCTGAAAAAAGTAGACATTTTGCTAATGCGACTTTGTTCTCAAGTAGGATCGAGATTGTGGCAGCAGACGAGATGAGGAGACTCCCATCGAAATCATAAAGTACCTATAAACATCGTACACGAGCACAGCCACAGCATGCAGCCGAAGCCGCGCCGCCCGCGTCCGCGCCACCTGTTTCCGCTGATATCGAGACCGTTCCTCCCACACAACTACTGACACTCCTGTAAGCCAGGACAGACAGTACACATTTAGCCATTTAGCCGCTGACGATACAAACTAAACCAAATTAATAAATAATAATAAAAAAATAACATCAAGTAACTCAGTTGCAAAATTAATGTTTGTCTTTTTTATCATTATAGAAAGGGCGTGATAAAATAAAGAACAAGGAGAGCCGAATTAAACTGCAGAAGCTAAATGTAAGTATCGCGCATGAAGCTACATGAAGCTAACGTTCTTTGTGTTGATAAATAAAGATACAGCGCAAGCGCGGCGAGCGCGGCGAGCGCGGTGACTCGGTGAGTAAGTGCATGAGCACGTACCATCAGCCCTACTCTGTAGACAGCAGCGCCTTATCACTCACTAAAAATGTAGCTTCCTTGCATTTTTACCAGCCGTATCATTCGCTATTTTTTTAAAGGATAGAAGAGTATTTAGTGCACGATTGTTCATTCACTGTAGAGATAACATTGGGACGAATAGATACCTGGTTGTAGTTGTATAACTATTAATAATATCAGCAATATACCTATACCATTTGCAAAAAAACGGGTTATTATTTTTCCTTCTTATAAAAATTACAACACGAAAAGTTTTTATCTATTTCAGTATGTTAGTGACGTGTTAAAAATTGAAGTATTAGACATTTAGACGAGTAAAACAAAACAATGAATGTTCCAACTGCATATCAGGGTGGGATTTTTTAAAGGGTGTTGCTAACTCTACAGCACTTTTATATATAGATTGCTGAGTAGTTAAATTCCTTTGCCGTTTTAAATTCTTAATACTTAGCGGCCCCTAAAATAATTTACAAGATGATAATAACCAGCAAAATATAGCACTGTGAAATGTGTGTCTCATATGTAAATACTTGATGTGAGTTGTTCAACAGTACTGAAGACTCGGCAGCGATATCTAGAGACAGGTTCCGTCAATAGACGGCCTGGTTCTGGAAGAAAACCATGCACTAAACTATGGGATGACCGCTTTTTGGTGTCAGGCGTTGTGAAATCGAAAATTTTCATATGTCGAGCTCAAGAAGAACCTAGAAGAAGAAGTAAGGAGAAAGTTTTTTTTTATTAGCTTGAGTGACGAATCGAGCAGGTCGCTCGCCTGATGGTAAACGCCACGCCTGCCCATCTCGCTGCCAATAATCGCAGTCACGCCCACACGTGACCCTAAATTACTTCGTGAACACAGAGTTACTAGAATTAGTTTTGTCCGGAATTGTGCCACATGGATGTATGAGGAACGGGGTAGAGTATAATTGTTGTCTGAAAAAGTTAGGATATCCTATATGCAGACGACAGCGTTGGCGAGTACTACGAACACCCGGAGAACACTTTGCAGACGTGTGTTTTGAAGAAATTACAATATGTAATTACCGTTCTAGCGATGTGGAAGCGTCGAGAATCGTCGTTTGGATAGCTGGTCTATCTCTCGAAGTTCTAATCTCAATCTAATAGAGCATATAATATTATGATAAGTTTTGAAGCGATGAGTAAGATCAGTGCAGCCCGATCCGCAAAACATAAGGGAGCGTATTCCACAAGGAACTATTATGAATATAATCTATAGCATGACGTGACGAATGCAAAATATAATTATAGCAAGAGGGGGGTATACTTGATATCCACTAAACTTTACTTTTTATTTTTATGTAATTAATAAATAAAATAAATATATAGACCTTTTTGATACACGTCCAACTGCAGGACACGGGTCTCCTATACTGAATGAGAGAGGTTAGGCCTGAGTCTACCACGCTAACCTAATACAGCTTGACAGACTTCCAACGCCTTTAGGGTTTTTGCGGGGAACATCTTACATATGCAGGTTTCCTCGTGATGTTTCCTTCACCGTTAAAGTAAGCGATAATTAACAAGCAAGCTAATAGTTAAACTTAGAAAAGTCCGAGGTGTTTGCTCTTGGGCTGGTTTGGACCCTGCGATATTCCGTCGACAGTCCGTACCACTCCCCGCTAAGCAGAAAAAAAATCAAAACCTCGCTGCTATTACAAAAAAAGCATTTTTGTCTGTTTTTTTAATAACGACTACTACTACTATTGTCTTTCTGAATTTTCATCAACTTTCATTGATTCAATTAAAATTTAATGACGAATTAACCTTACTTACTCTCTGCTTATTTTAATTAACGAAATTCTGAGGATATAGGTATACATCGAATAATTAACTGGTGGTGTCATTGGAATAGGTTTGTTTTATTCTGACACGATAAAATAACTACACTGGAACTGATGTTAAATACAATGCAGTGCAGTCCACGTATAATGTCGACCGTCAAGAGATATTGCGTCCCTCGACGATCTGCACAATTATTTTTTTATTTTCCTGAAGTAAATAGATATACACTGGCTGATCCCGGAAGCGACTCGCCTGAACGAGGCATTATATTTTGGTTTTCGCCATTTGTTGCCATGCTTTTATACCATACTGGCCTAATGCGGGTTGTTACATTTCCCATAGCTACTTACCGTCTATATTCTTCTATGAATACACCGTAACTATGAAATGTCAAACATACACGGTACGTGGCTGGAATCTAATCAGTTTCAGCAGTGCTTTACTCAATAATATATTGTAAGATCTATTAACGATTAAAACTATACCAACAAATCTATATAATATAAACTTATTTTAAAGGCATAGATCAGAAACGAGCAAGTGGGTCTTACCTGATGGTAAGTGATCTCAATCGCCCATGTACGCCCACAATACCAAAAAAATCATGGGCGCGTTACCGACCTTCAAGGAAAGGGATAATTAAGGGATTGAGAAGTAGAGGGGGATTTCGGCCTCCGGATATCTCACTCACCGTACGAAACGCAGCAGCGAGCTGCTACTTTACCTCGGTTTTCTGTGGGACAGTGAAAACGACCGGACGTGCCGGCCCATAAATGCTGTAGACAAAATTGTCAAGAGCGTGGCTCTACCACTCAAAAAACACAACACTACATCTGTGTGTTTGAAGGGGCAGGCAGTGGTGCAACTAGTGTTTACATAGATAACTGAGACCTATGTTTATAACGCAGGCTAGCTAAAGGGCAGCATGTGGATCACCTGATGGGTAAGTAATCTCAATCGCTCATCAACACGAAGGAAACCTTATAGAAAAGAGATTGGGAAGGCGAGGGAGGATATAGGTCTCCAGATTTAATGATGCGATAGAGCCTCCTACATATTATATTGTAAAGCCATTATGCTAGGTACAGCTTAGAGCCGGGCGAAACAAATCCTAAGTATACGACGCGGTAACGAAATCATCGCTTTGATATCATAATTTTAGAAACATATTTTTCGTGGCGGCATTTCACTCGGTGTATTTATTCCCAACGTCCGTATTCAAAAACAACCGTAAGTGAACTCTTTAAGTGTAGATTTTTGTATACGTGATTGGGATACCTGAACAGAAATTGCCACTAACGTGTATGAATACGGGAGTAACTCTTAAATATACTTTATGTAATCTTCCCGACCTTATACTTGGTGGATTTAACGCATCATCTTTGATGCATAAATTAAATATTCTAGATGTTTTGAATTATACCAGCGGCTTCAACATTGACCCGTCGGCAAACCCGTTTCCTACACAGACGGTTGCTGAGTATAATAATACTTATAAAAACCTACAAGCAGTTCAGTTAATAGTTGCGGATGTCGGAGACACGCGTCACGCGGCTCGCAACATGCGGGCGGCTAGACGCGACAGCGACATCGCGACTCAGCTATCCTTGATACCCGACACCAGACACTCGTGACCAGTGTCTAGCAAAGGCATCCCCAGGTTTTAATAACATCAACTTAAAATTATCTAAATAAGGGAGAGATGTGTGGCCTTTGATTATAATATTCTGTACTTGCGACATATTCATGTACGACATGTAATGTGTCAAAGGAGTGCTCTTTAAAGGGGGAGTCTAAACCCAAAAGAGGCGGGCCGAAAAAGGTACCGTACGAGGGTGCAAAACAGAGTTTATTCATGATCCTTACGTACGCCAAAGAAGACCAATGCAAAGTGTTATGTATTGCCAGCGTGGGGAAATTTTGTTAGGGCTTCCAGCTACCACAAACTCGTTTGTAAACTGGGTTGGAAAGCCGGCGAGTCCAGCATCACCATCCTTCGTCCCTCAGTATTAGGAAAGTATCTATAAAGTAGATCTTCCCGTAAGAATAACTAAGTTTGGGTACTTCCCACGAGTTCAACTGATAAGTTAAATCTTTGAACTTGTTAGGCTTTTTCCGTTAGTCCAACTTCGTTTAAAAGTTTAACTATTAGGAATATGTTAAAATATATATTATAGACAAGGTGATAGGTCCTTCGTATGCGAGAGGCCGTCAGGGTTGGTACCACCGCTTTGTCTATTTCTGCCGCCAAGCAGCAGTATGTAAGCAATATTGGGTTCCGGTTTGTAGGACATTGAAGCCAGTGAAATTACTGAGCATTATGAAACTTAACATCTTATTGTCTCGGAGTGACGAGCGCAGTCCAGTGTCATGCAGTGCTTTGTTATTTAAAGTTCTGTATGGCGTTGCTTCTGTTTATGGGCAAGCGTGACGCGTACAATCAGCCTAGCAACCTGATCGTTTCAACACTCAAGCTAATAAAAAAAGTAGCTGGTTGTGAAACGATATGGACCAAAACGCTCACGAGTGGAAATATAGAATCGAGAAAGGTAGAGTAGGAGACGCTCGACTGGGGTGATGCTAGCGTTATACAGCAAACTGACGGGAAGTAATCCTCAATTTCCTATGATTAGAGGCATATGCAATGCACTCATGATTCCTCTGATATTGAGGCAGATGACCCCCTTGTTCGTTTTCCCTTTATAATATACAAAAGGCCTTCAAAATTCCTATTATTTACGACACGGTTTAAAGTGGGAGCTGCTTGACTGCCTTGCCTTGCCTTGGCATTGCCGAAGTACATGAGTTGCAGAGACCACGTACCAACAGGAGGGCTCGGGCTCGTCTACTTCGTAAAGCCATAAAAACAATAAAGTATAATATCTAACATTGTAACTGATACATAATGTGATTGCGTGTGATGGTGGTATTATGATGAGTGTCATGGCGTGAGCAGCGTGTGCAGTGTGCAGTGTGCAGCGTGCAGCGTGCAGCGTGCTGCATGGTGCATGTTGTAGCCTGTGTTTCGTGATCATGCGTGAGTGGCGTGGCCGCGTGCTCGAGACTCGACCGGAGCCGAGCGAGCTCATCGCTCTCACACTTGTTTTTGATCGCGAGCTTGTTGTGTTGCCCTTGTGAAATAGTTTTATCTTTGTTTAAACATCGCGTACCGCCGTTGGGTAGCGGCCGGGGTGGAGGCGGTGGCGGGCGGATGGCGGGTGGCGGGGGCGACACTTAAACAAATAACGATATTAATACTTTTAAGCGCGGAGGCCGGAGGTCGCCGGTTCAGCCGTTATCAGTGGCCCTCCGTCCCGCGCCACGCCGCGCGCCGCACGCCTCCCCGTATTCGCCTGGCGTCGGCGCGCGTCTCGTCGCCACGTTTAACCGCCTCGCTGTTAGCACATAATATACAGTATACACTGAGCTAATGCAGTACACATAACGCATAGAGACGTCGACTGTACAGGCACGCCGCACGCGTAATGTTACGAGCGATCATGATCAGAGCTACGTACATCCTTCATCAGGGGTCAGGACCACTTGAGGCACTCCACTGGCGTCTTCTTGCCCGCCTAGTAGCTACATGATCCACGTCACACTCCGCTAATGAGAAGTGTCATTAAACCGGTCCCGGTGATCACCGACGAATCATTATTCACTAATAGTAAAAGTAATAAAGTTTTCTAATGCGAGTTACGGTACCTGTACAGGCTGCATGCATACACACACACACATGCGCACATGCACAGTGTGTACACGCACAGAGGCGGACGCCGCGCTGATGTGTTACTCAGCGTGGAACAATACAATTGTAAATTTCTACTTCAGTTCAGCGAAATAACGAGAGCAACCACAAGTACAGAGTATAACGCAAACATAAATAACTTGCGACTAGTTTACAGAACTACAGTGTATTGTGTAGGTACATATACACACACAACACTCAACTGCACACCATCTGACATGTGTCAACAAAGGAATTGAATCATTTCAAAATATTATAACAATATCGTTCAACACAAGAGTCGCAAAGGGTGAAGGAAATCCGACGCTACATCATAGTTCAGTATACTTATAAAACATTTTATTAACACATTGCGATTTAACCTGCGTGCAATATG
This sequence comes from Mimas tiliae, assembly GCA_905332985.1. NCBI lineage: Eukaryota > Metazoa > Arthropoda > Insecta > Lepidoptera > Sphingidae > Mimas > Mimas tiliae. The sequence goes on from HG995242.1 coordinate 20,203,795, forward strand.
CATGTTACTGCTCCGCTCCCCGTAAAAGCGATATAATATTTCAATTATTCCCTTAAAAGTCCTCAACTTGTTATTGGAAGTCTCGGCAAAAGCGGTTTAGCCGTTTCGGAGATGGACAAAAACAAATATCATTTTTGTGAAATCGTGATTGTCTTTTGGTAATATGAAAATAAACATTGAAACTTATGATAAAGCAATTACAGATCTATTTTAGGTATAAACTTGAAGTAGGTATATGCAAAACAAGTTTAATTAAACGTTTATATTATAGTTTAGAGGAGCTAGCCTCAGCTTCCCTTCAACCTTTACGACTGCAACATAAAACTTCTAAAATGTAGTTGATACCAACCTTCAGTTGAACAATATCCTATAATAAAGAGATGCAGCTCCACACCAAGTATACATATGATAGTAAATTAAATAAATAATAATTATGTTATCTATATGGATGTTGCATCGGAATGTTGTTTAAAACTTGAATGGAGAATAATTTTCCCTGCAATGCCGCCATAATATTAAAAATACAACAAGATTGAATCTGTAAGCATTTGTAATCGTAATATGTTTTATGATTAGTGATGATAGATGATTGATCATTAATGACGCACGCAACTGCAGCAGAAACTACGACAACAATTACACAATGGTCCATTGGTCAATATTTCAAATTTATCGCAAGTGGACTTATTTGAATGCGATTTTTTTGTTTGAAAGTTGGTTAAATCGAGATGGTTCCTAGCTGTGTTTATAATAATATAATTTCATGTAAAAGATGTTATTTTAATTGATGTCAGGGGGTTGTAACGGATATTGTCACATCGTCGGTAAAAAAATAGGTTTATAGGTAGGTAACGTATTTTTTAATAGAGTATATAAATACCAGGAGATTCAAGAATGCATTGTTGACCTAAACCTTAAACGAATCGGCATTAAAGTTAGGGTACATTTAGGCTTCCATAAATATCATGTCACGCAACCGTAAGCTGTCACTTTACGTCGTTTTTCTGAGAGACAGTGGTAGTACCCCGGTCGAGCCGGCGGAAACTCTGTATAGCGTACCTCTACCATTTTAAAACTGCAAGATTCTTCATATTTCAAAATAGTATTGTGAGTCCATGTAATAATATATTATGTACATTACCCATAGACATAAAACAACTAGAACGATAACGCTCATATGAATCTGCCAAAAAATACGGCTTCACTTACTTACACATCCAAAGGTAAAATCACACGTAACACTCATACACGCCCTTTTTGCTTGACATATTCAACTGAATTAGTATATTACGTTATAACTTGTGCACTGGACTGACTGTATACTTTTATTATCTTTATAATTTAATTTTGTCCTATATCTTAATACTTAGTCACAAAATTTCTTTTGTTTATTGTTAGTTTTATTGTTTCTTACAATGACTTACTAACTTAATCTATAAAATGTTACTCGTATAATATTGTGAATGTACACACCTTCAATAGACATGGCATCAGTTCTTTTTCATATTGTTATTATTTCTTGTAATTTTAATTCATATGTCACTGGTGTGCTTATTTAAATAAATAAAATAAAATAAATGAGCATAACAGTAGGTAATATTTTATACAATAATAAGTACGCGTGATGAAGATGTGCTTAACTTTATTAATAACGCTCACTCAATTATGGAATTCAGTTCATACTCGTAGTACAGTTTATAAAGTTAGTTATTTACAAAATAATGTAGGGTAATTATTAATACATCTTTATGGAAACGTCATCGGTCATGTAGGTATACGCACTGCGGACATTTACGATCACATTATTCTCATTAATATGGGCTACATAAATCTTTTTTTTTTATTTAATGGTCCACAAAAATAGTTGCTTAAATTAATTTTCCACACGAAGATAAACCCTAAGGCTATGGTATATGAAGAACCTTCTGGATGTAGACATGTAGATGATGCATGTTAAATTACGCTAAGTACAATATTATTATATTACATTTATACAGAACGAATGCAATTGCTAATTAGGGAGATAATCTATAATATAAAAATAATCGCTGAATGTGTTGCTAAGCGCAAATCTCGAAAGCAGCTGAACCGATTTCGCTAATTCTTCTTTTAGAGTATTCCTTGAAATACGAGGATGGTTCTTACGGAGAGAAAAATTAAAAAAATTGCCTGAAAAAGTCTAAAAACAACACTTTTCTATACTCCCATACAATCGATTCGTAATAATACTTAAAAGTCAATTTGAACTTTAAACCATACTATACTATAAAGTTTAAGTGTTAGTGGAGAGGTTCCGGGAAGGCAAAACAATTGAGTGACGTTAGTATCGTATAGGTAAATATTAATGTCAATATTTATACCATAGTAACATTACTCAAAAACAAAATGTAAATTCTACTACACGTGTGTATGTGACTGAACTCCTCCTAAACGGCTGGACCGATTTGAATGATTTTTTTGTATGCGTTTGGGTGGCACCCTGGATGGTTTAGATTCACAATTGGACCCGGTAGGTGGTGCTGCTGTAGTTGCTGGAGAAACTGCGCGGAACAGCTAGTTTTATGTAAAAATAAGCGAATTAAAGGGGAGAGCAGAATTACAAGTTAATATGGGTAACAGATGCATTGAACATATCGAGCTCATGACAGATATTATATTGGGAACTCATTCTATATAGCAGCAAATGACGGGCGCATTTAGTGCGGCAACACGGCAGATCAAAACAATAGCGGTGGTGGATACGTCATCCGGCTGCAACCTGCGCAGGAGATCGGGGCTATCAATTTTTCCGTTGGCGATTTTCTGAGGAGAAACACTAAGTCGACTACTTCTCGTTTTACTGACAAAACAGTCAATTTATAGTATTGTAGTCTCGATTCATAGGAAGAGAGAGTGCGACGACGATGGTGTCAATCTTTAATAAAATTACGTTTAACAATACTTGAAACCGGTGTCGATGCAAATTTATTTGACTGGTAGCGACACAGGCACTGAATCTAAAGAGACCTATAGAAATTCATATTTTTGACTTTACAGTGTTTTTATTTTGAAGTCGGTTGAAGTTTGAAGTTTATTAAACGTTATTTAATCTTTAATTTTTTGGTGGTAGTTACAGCAGTAGTATGTAAATTCCAATACAATATCACAACCGCGTCGAGTGTACTGTTGTCCATTGAGGAGTTTTTTTACTCCGTATTCCGTTATCAGAGGGGCTAGCACGGAAATTTGCGAAAAGTTATTCGAGCTGTCATCGACAACAATTTCTATGAGATTTTAGTACAGCGCCTCTATCGTAAAAGTAAAAGAAACTAATATATATGGAATATAGACCAATGATATATAAGGAATTATCTATCGAGTCCTCGATACCTTTACATTACGATTTCGATAGTTTTCCGTGCTAGCCCCTCAGATCTTAACCAAAGTTATATGGTATCACATCGCAGCTAAACTCTTTCGAGTGAAATTGATTTCTAACAAAATAGGTCCACAATTGGCGGAGAAATCGATGTACATAAAAAGAAGCAAAAAAAAGGGCCTAATTGAGAACCTCCTCCTTTTTTGAAGTCGGTTGAATAAAATTTAAAGTAACTAACACCATAAATACAGTGTAAATTATAAATAAATATTAAATAGAACACTAACTCTACTGAACAGTAGAATTTTATAAACGTGACGTTTTGCACAATACTATCGGTTTATCGTGCAGAATATTATTAAGAAAACCTTATCATCTCATTGGTGTAGTGGCTCTACATATTTTATAAACTGTGAAATCATGGAGGTCCTGAGTTCGAGTCACACCGCGGAACACCAAAATTGGAGTTGCTCGGGATTCAAATTCGTGCCAAAATGGGAGCATTAGTTATACCTCTGCCTACCTCTTGGGAATACAGGCATGCGCTTACGTTATGTTAATTTTTATGAAAACTATTTCACCTGATAATAGTGATTAATAAAAATATATTTTTTAATCGCCGTGTAAAATAATATGTAATGTACGTGATGAGTATGAGATATTTTTAAATCGTACAATCTAAATGACTTCACCGATTTCATTGATTAAAGTCGATGATAATATAAACTAAATTGAAGTAGTGCTCGCTGTTGTGTTTTTAACTAAAGTTGGTAACGCACCCAATATTCCTCTGGTATTCTGGTGCCTACTTGCTCGTGTGCCCTCTCTTTTATAAAAATGCTGATATGTATACTGTGTAGTGGTATTTTCATAGCGTGAGTCACAGTGGTAGTGTAATACTAGTATTGTGAAGTGATGAAGCGGTGCTGCCGAGGAGTGAGTGTGGACAGTGGAGGCGGTAAGAGCACGCGCGACGTCGCGGACGTGTGCGACGCCCGCGAGTACAGGCACGTCCACCACGTCGCGGCACGTACGGATGCCGCCGCCAGCCCCCAGCCACCATCCGCCGCTTGTGCAACATGCTGCGTGCGGGGCCTGTGGCCAGCGACCGCAGGGGGAGGGCGACGAGGACGCTGCCCGATCTCTGGGGTCGCGGCGAGCGCTTATCGCACCGCACGCTGCCGTCCGCACACCGCACGTCACCCCGCGAACACCCTGCGGCCTGCATGCTCTCTCCTCGTTACTGACTGGTAACTGGTGACGTACCGACGGCGACGCGTGTTATAATATACACTACAGTACTATTGCAACTTATGTCGACAGCATCTCTACAGCGGACCGTCTCAATCTAATTTGCTGAGCACCGATTTTATGCTTGTAATTTTTTCATCTATAACAGCTTTAGGCAATGGACCGTGTTCTGAAGTGAACAACGATTCCGATCAACATCTTTTCGTATTTACGAAGCTATGTTCTGCGTAATGACTTAAATACGATTAGTAGATACGTGGAGAAATTCTAACGTAATGTTATCAGCAGGCGACGGAAAATATCACTTGGTGCTTCGCATTAGCGCTCTTATGTCAGGATGCAGGACGGCTGCAAGCACCCATAACTCAATACTCTGGTGCTGTCGCATATACTCACGGCATCTCAGCGGCAGGACAAGGTCCGAGGGACATGACACGGCGCGGTGTTAGCACTTGGCACGTGACCGCACGGCGGGGCGGAGAGGACGGGTCGCGATCCCGGCAGGTGTGTCGAGTGGCTTGTGGCGACTAAAAGCGGGTCACCGGGCGCCGGCCGCGGTCAACACTCGCTAACAATAACAAGGAAGCGCGCAAGGTGCGAGCGGTGGCACACGGTGAGTGGCGACACACGGCGAGAGGAAGAGGCACGCGGTGCACTTTGCGGCGCGCCAGCCAAGCCCGCCGCGCGGCGCCCTACTGCCGCTTGACGGCTTTCAGCGATTTCGCTTTATCTAATCATGGGCTGATAAAGCGCGGAGACTCCCGCATGTCTCCCGCCACCTCTGCCGTCTCTGCCGCCTCTACCGCTGCCCTTGCCCAGCATCGAGAAAGAAAACCGCGCGCGCCGCTCGCCGATGGGAGATATGGCCGCAGGACAGTCGCGAAAACCCCGCTCAGTGAAAATGGCCCGCTTACGTACACCGATAAGGGCTTCGAGTTCCGAGTGGCAAAAGGTCGTCAGTGCGTGGAGCGTACCACATGCCGCACCTCCCCGCACCCGCCCGCCACTGCCATAAACGTACTCCGCGTACCGTGAGCCCACAAACAAATGCGCTTTTATACTGTTACGGTCGGTGACATTTTCAGACTGTACACTTGCGAACTTATTAAAAGGATACAGAAGCGGTAATGTGACGGCATTATCCTCGCTTGCCAACACTCAACAGGTTTACATTTACTCGAGTACCTACGAAATGACATGGAGGGTTTTGGTGAGCAGTCGGCAAATGGGACGCGGCACGCTTGTTCACTGACAGCGACTACTTCTTGATCTAGGTTATAAATTGTACGATCCGAGTATACCCACATTATAGACACGATGTTGAGTATATGGATACACCAGAATTCGTTGTAAAATTTAAATCGTGAGAGAACTTAAAAATCGTCTTACACTGACAACATCGAGTACTACAGTTCCGCGATTTAAGAGGAATACCAAGAGCTAGACAAAGATGTAGAAAGTGGCAACAAGTTAACAGTGTTAGTGGTGGTTAACAAGGGCTTCAGGCAACACCCTCTCAGTGGTAAACACTGAACAGTACTCACCGAAATGGTAGTCGTCCTTGTTGTCGTGCATGTGTGCGTCCATGTCGAGCGCGCGCTTCACGGCGGCGCACGCATAGTCGTCGGCCGTCGCTGGCAGCTCGGCGCGGCGCAAGAGAACCGTCAGGCGCTAACTACGAGCTGAAGAGTCAGAGCGCGTGCGCGCGGCGACCGATAGCGCGCAAGTCCGCGCCGCCCGCAGCCGCCGCGCCGTACCCGCGCCCTGACCGCCGCCGCCCCCGCCCCCTCCCGCGTCGCGCCGCGCCACACCGCACACCGCCGCATCGCTTACGCAACCACGGCGGTGGCAGCGACACGCCTGACCCGAGTGCCGGACCTCCTCCTGGCGCCGTCAGCTGCCTCGCCTATCTCGCTTACTCCACCGCCCGCGACCACACATCATCAGACACATCATATCTCTACCGACGCATAGGTGCATTTTCACATCAAAGCGTAGAGCAGAAATATCAAAGAGGTGTTCCGAGACCAGCACTCTAAAGGTCTAGTCTCGCGGGGTGCGATAACTTAACTTAACTCTCTGATAGTGATCTAATCTAATAGGAGACCAGGGAATCTAATTAGTTACAGTCGGACTTGAGCTGTCTATCTGTCTAGCTGCCGTTTTAAGAGAAAGCGGAGGGAATCCAGAAAATTCCAACCAGCCATATTTTTTTAAATATTTAGTTGCCGTAAATGTGGAGTTGAGACGGACAAATGGTTGGCTGAGAAAACACATACTGATGTGAAGACCATGCTTAAGCGCTAAGTTTTGTAAGTTGTAAAGCCACCTTATAGACAGTTTTATGCTCTCTACAGCATGAATATGCTGACTCCACTCCACCACAACTGTGTCAAAAAAAATGGCGTGATATGGTTGTTTGTTGTATTTCGTATGGTGAATCAGATTTCTGGGGATTAAATCCCCTCCCTTTCCCAATCCCATAATTATCACTTTCCATTAAGATCCGCGATCCGCGATAGTTTCATGGTCCTTCTGGTGTTGCGGGCGTTCATGTGCTGTGGAGATCACCTACTATCGGTTAACTCACTTGCTCGTTAAAAACTTTTTTAACCTCTGCTATAAAAACGGCGCATGTAGTCTTGGCGAATGGTGGTCGATGTCAATGACCCTCTAAGGTCGTCAGACCACTGCTTGGTTCGTTCGTCGACTCCTGCTATGTATCGTGGTGACCCTTCAGCAACTTGGACTTCGCGAATTCTTTGCGTCCTACCCATGGAAGCGACTCTGTTTCTCCTCCAAAGATCCTGACGTTTGTGTGGACTGCATTAGGGACGTGGTGCGCTTGGATGGACTTGTTTATCCCCGACACCAATATACCCGTAGGGTGTCGAGCCGGCGCTGGTATGATTATGCCTGTGCCGAAGCTGCGCGCCTCAAGCAGTCCGCATACGAGGCGTGGAATGGCGCCAGAAAGCGTCATGATCGTAATGCCAAGGAGGAAAAACGGAAAATTAATGCTGCTCCAGCAAGAGGCCTATAGCCAATGCCAAATTGGCAGAATTGGCGAGCTGCTGAAGAGTTATCCCTCTTGGAGCCGTGCTTTCTGGTTGCTTGCCAAGGCTTGGCAAGGTAACTTCTGCCAGTCTAGTCTCCCGCCACTGCATAAGTCTGATCACAGTTTGGCCTATAGTGCAAAGGAGAAGGCAGATCTACTGGCTCAATCCTTTGCCTCGAACTCGACTTTGGATGATAGAGAAGTCATGCCGCCGAACATCCACCGGTGCGAGTTTTCCCTGCCCGCATAAGCCAACGTACGGTCAGGAGGGAACTAAGATTTCTCGACATCCGTAAGTCGAGTGGACCAGATTGCATCCCCGCAGTGGTTCTTAAAACGTGCGCCTCTGAGTTGATCCCTGTTCTCACGCGCCTTTACCGTCTTTCCTATTATACTAACTACTAACTAATACTGACAGCATGCAGCTGTCTATTAATAGCATGCATTGCTATGCAGATGATAGCATGAGTGATGCGCGATACATCCTCCACCAGAATGTTCCTCGGTGTACCGAGTTCCTCGGTGTAAAGACGGTCACAACTTGAAATTGAATATTCTCTGGGGGACGAACATTCAATTTCAAAATTCAAATGGGGTGAATTGAACTTACTTCATGGGGGATGGGTTCAACATGGGTTCTGTGATAATGGATAATTCACGCTTATTTGAGGAGCCCTACGCCTAGCGGTAGAGAGAAGTAGACTGAGATGAGCTCTGTATTCAGTCGCCTACAGAATCTGTCACCATTTCTTCACTCATTTCACCAGTTAATTAATTTCACGACTGAACACAACACAAATATTTTGCCGTGTCATAGATTTATAACGTGACACGTAGTACACACATTTACCAGTACCTAACATTTGCAACAAGTGTCGATGGTGTTTTGTTTTACCACATCTCACACCTGAATGTCATGCCACAAGCTGAATACCCTTTCTTCAAACAACTTCTTTACTTAAATCTGGGTGCAAACAATTATAGGCTGATGTCTCTTGTCACGCCGCACTCGTGACCATTACTTTGATGTTTTTATCGGTGGCCGCCAATCAACAGCCACTACCTTCTCCTTCGGGGATGCAAGTATGACCTTTTGCTTTTGCTGTTTTCCATTGAGGAATGTTAAATTTTCTTCTATACTGAGTTCATGCTCTGTCCTCTTGTTGGTCGATTCAATATTTACGCATGCATAATTTACACACTTATACAATAAATCTATAGAAACCAGTCCTGTATTACTTATACGTCCCACTACTGGACTGAACGAACGTCTACTGAACGAGAGGAGATGGCCCTTACCCCACCACGTTCATTATTGAGAACTGGCTGGGGGACATATTGTTATTATGGTACCAAAGCGATCACAAGTAAATATTGAAGAGCAAATTGGTGGTGTAAAATCATGGCTACTAGGTTAGTACTCACCGTTAGCAAGATACGAACAACCGAAATAACATGCATGACTGACTCTCCGGGACGGTTGCATGCCCGACAAATGTCGACTGTACCATCATTCAATATGTATTTTCCTTGGTTATTCATCTTGACAACCTCGACCATGATTGCTTAGATAAACCCCTCAGTTTCCCCCGAGAGAACACAGTAACGTAACCAAGACAAGGAAGCAAGTAAGTCCACATTAGTTCCATTTAGCGCTCGATAGAATCGCCCGTGTAGTTCCTCACTCCTTCATAACTCCCTGCCACCGCCATTACTCAATACTACAGGAACCCGCCAGTTATCATTTGCCAGAGACAGCGTAGTGAATCCTTTATCCACTGTAACCACATCTACTCTCAAGCGCGTGAAATTGTGCTGCCAAACGAGCTTGCGAATGTCAAGCCATTATTATTACGAGACTAAAACATCTTATGTCTCGGATTGACGAGCGCAGTCCAGTGCCAAACAGTGCTTTGTAATTCAAAGTTCTCTGTGGTGTTGCTTCTGTTTATGGGTAGGGGTGGCGTTTACCATTAGACGAGCGACCTGTTCGACTCATTCAAACTAATAAAAAAAAAGGAAGGGCGGAGTATTTCTTAGAACTCCTGTAATCTAACTAATGACACGATTAGTTAGCGCGTCGGTTCGTAATCAGGTAATTTTTTAAAGGCTGTACTGATTTTCTTTATAGTATAGGCAATCAAACTTGTAAGTGGGTCACTTAGGAATCATAGGCGCGTTGCCGATTGATGTCATATTTACACCATACATTTGTTTTGTCGTGATGATGGTTCAGAGTTATACAATAATATGTAAGAAAAACTTCAGAGTGGTAGAGCCACGCTGTAGACAGTTTTGTCTACAGCATGAATGGGCCGGCTCGTCCGGGTTGTTACCACTGTGTCACAGAAAAATGGCGTAAAGTAGCAGCTTGCTGCTGGGTTTTAGTCGTGTACACGTGACTGTGATTTAACTCGCATACGAAAATGAGACAGTAAAAATAATCGTGTTTATTTTTTATACTATAGTTATTGTATTGTTTGTAAACCTTATTTGGATTGATTACCTTTGAAAGAGCAGTGATTCGGAGCCTGTGCGAGATAGCAAGTTACGGCGTCTAAGTGCATCAAACGCGCCGCACCGCGTGCGCGCCCAGCTTTGTTAATACGTCACATCAGTCAGCTGTTTATCACTTTTCAGATGAAAATATATTTTTTAAATACTTATGTTCATTTCTTTAAGCGACCTATGTTAAGGATAATATCTCACATTTGTTTTTTTTTATTTGACTTTTTAACCTGTTTATATTTCTATTTCACCTAGAAAGAGAAAGAGCCAACAGGGTTTTTTTACATACTGTATAACATCACGCTACGATCCATGAGAGCAGAGCAGTTACATTCGCGCCGGTGAAACCTTGAGTGACAGTCTTATTTAGGCATATACAAAAGGCAATGGCCTACGAATTATTATTTTCAAACTCAAACCGTTTAACTCTGCTTCATACAGCTGATCATACAGCTAAATACGAAACACACTAGTGATCAGTGCTAGCCATAAATTATTTTTATTAAATTAAATTAAATTATTTTTATTTTATTATTTTTAAATTTGAAAGTGCTGCGTGTGTGTGTGTGTGTGTGTGTGTGTGTGTGTGTAAATATTTCACCAAGATGATCCCCGAACGTACTATAAGATACGTATTTTACACATTACTCAGACCTCTACATTGTAATTGCACCGTGCGCCATCAGGTGGACATTTCGATAACTACGTTTGTAAGATAACTTACCTTAAAACTGCGCCATCTAGACGAAATTAACATAACTAGTTAATTATGGTACGGAAACAGCACAGGTTAGTAGAGTTGTATATCAATTAGTTCACATCATACCAAATAGATGGCACTATATTAGAATTTACATGTATTATGTCATAGGTGTACTGCGTCGATGACCTACTTTATCGAATGACCCAAATATAGCCATTAAAGACTTTAGACTTAAATACAATATAATTTATAATCTGCTTCGAGCAGTGGCGCGGTAATATGCTGATATCACAGGGGCGCCACCTAGGTAAAGGAATGGCTCAGGTTCGCGGTCACGGCATCACGGACTGACTCAATAATTTAGAGTCGAGTGTCGACTATCCGCTGTGTAAACAGTCGTGTGTGGCTACCGAGTCCCGCGCACGCGTCGGCCGCCGCGCTGTTCCACCACGTGCGCCGCTTGACACCTGCTTCCTGAGAAGAGACAAGTCCGTTGTCCTTTAGTGTTAGTGTCATGTCTTCTGAGATGATCACGTCGACGCCAGCGGGCGCGGTAAGCGTGCGCGACGTCACACGCGGAGACCTGCCGCTGATACTGCACTTGATACAGGTGAGGAATTTGCGCCCTATCGGAGGGAAGTCCCCAGCATTAGAGCTGTACAGCAACTGTCATTGTTGGATCTGCATGATATTCATCAGCGAGTCTCCATGTTATTCAATTATAATATGTAGTTCAAGGTTGGGGAGTATCAATTATGAGTGATGACCAGCGCACCACGGCGCACAACACCGGTAGTATAATTAATCACTTTAATTTAAAGTAAAAATAAAGAATTAGTTTGTTTGTAGCGAGCAGTTGAGCACGCATTTAATCTGCGCCAATCAAGAACAAAACAGTAATCAAAATAGGTAATAATAATTATGTCATATTAGAGTGTCTGAATTCTGATGCATCATGCAACTCCTCACAGTTACAACACATATTCCTGTATTCTGTGCCTCACGCGTAACCTAGTGAGTGTAATTATAATTGATGAGTACGTGGTAGTACGTGTGTTTTCGATGTATTTGTGCAGTAGGTACGTACGTAAAGTACGCAATATGAAGAGTCAGAGAATATTGGTTGTATTAGCAAATTCTTTGGTATTATTTTATTAATAAGACTACTTAAGTACTACTTACTACTAAGTAGTCACCTTTTTTAGGCAAAGTGTGCATTAAAGCTGTTTTCCAGGAGTTTGAGATGACGCTTTTGAAAAACGAGTATCTAAAAAAGCACGTAGGTACCTGTGCCAATAATCAAAATATAGATTTAGGTAGTATTTAAATAAAATAATAAATAAATACACCCAACAGTCACACACATAGTTCTAACACCACACTAGGTAAACCTGTGTTCCCGCAACACCCAGACCCGAGACCAATATTTTTATGGATCACACAAACAATTGTCTCGGTGTGGGAATCGATCCCACGGCCTCTCGCTTCGCAGCCGGTTACTCGCCCGCTGCGCCACGAAACTATCGAAACTTTTGTAACTTTAGACTATCCAATCCAATCCAATCAGTCTATCTGAATAAAGTGAATAAAAAAATACTACTAAATAATATATTACCGGTTACCGGGTTACCGGTAAAATAAATCTACGATAATTGCAAGCCCTATACACAAATATATGAGTGTGCGAGACTTGCCAAATGTTAGGAAATTTAGTAAACCAATTAAAACCTGCAATTAGGTAACTACCTGTCAGTTGTTGTTTAGCGAATTATTTGGCATATAACTAAGTAGTAATTTGCACCGTTTACATGAGCCATAGCAATTGAATCGATGCAAATAGCAAATCATAATGCAATATCGAAATAGGTAATTAAATTAAAAAGAGTTTGTGTATGTGTTGTTGATTGGTTAACTGGGTCTATGGGAAGGACTATGGTACCTGCCTGTGGGATTTTTTTTATTCCATACAGGGATTCCCGTGTGGCATCATGCATTGTTTTAATGTGGAGTAATGATTTATGTTGCATGCTAGGAATATCTAGCAGAATATTCATGTGGGACGAAAAAATGTGGTATTTGTTGGCATAACGACTAGTAAGAATTTCCCAACTTACCAAGTAGTTGTCTGTGCTAATTCGTAAATGTTGAATAAGTTTTTCTGCTTCTCCTCGGACCTTACTCTTTAAATGTTGCATCTTTTGAGCTTTTGATAAGTACGGGTTATTGTGAATCGCCTCGGTAAATAAATCTCTGAACTACACCCACTTGTCGTAGTTGCCGGTGAACACGGGGATGTCAAGTTGAGGGGTTGAGTCCTTTCTATGCGCGACAGACCACATCTTTGTGTTGATGGACTTTTTTAATATGTGAAACTGGTTTTCGTACCTGTCGAACATCATGGTATATGTTTCGTTTTCTCTATCAAATTCGCTCTCAATTTCCCAGTGCAGGGAATCGATTGTTGACCATCTTGATTGCAATGTTTTCAATGTGTCTTTAAATTCCCATTTCTCAGTGATGGAGTCCACGTCGATGTTTGAAGTGGTTCGCAAAAATGCTTTAAAACTAGCATATTGTCGCCTTAACAAATCGTCTATTTTACTATTTGTACCTGTATTGGTCTTCACCAGAGGCCTTTCACCACTAGGACCCGCTTGTCCAGTGGTTTCCTCTTCTCCTAGCGGCATATCCGACGCTGTTCTAGGAAGGATTTTTGGTTGCTCACCTGTCGCTGGGCTGCTCGTCCTAGCCAAAAACTGCTTATACTGCTGGTTAATCAAAGCTTTCACTTCCTCGTACGACTTCATTGCTTTCTCTAGCTCGTTGTACAAAATAAGAGTGAGATTGACTTACTTCCATACGAATACGATCATGATTAAATTGGTACTCTTTCCAGTAGTCGTCAAGAATATTTAATCGCTTCTTAAAGTAGTCTAATGTTTTCCGCTCGGCACCGTCTTTTTTAATGTTGGTGCCAAGTTTCACAATGTTTTCATGGATCATTGTTTGAATCTCGACAATTTCTGCCATGGTGATTGTTTATTAAAAAATGTATTATATAAAAGAATTAGGTACTTGTTAAGCAGCTGAACCTTAGCTACTGCTGCTTCTGCTGTTGTTGTTGCTCACCCAATGTTGCTGCACACCTTACACTTCACAAGCACGAATTGTTAATTGTCTAGCTCAAAACCTCGCCCGGTGGAACTCTGATTGCACGGAATCACACAACGCGCGAGGCCCCTTTCGAAGGACCAAAAAAATGTACGAGTACAGCGCAAGGGTGCAGTGTTTGAAATGATAAAAATGTTATAAGTTTAGGTGAGCTATTTAATATTGATCACTTTCACAAATGTTCTTAAATGTTAAAATATTATAGAATGTCAATGATGAATTTTGATGTTAATGAGCGTAATCGACTGTCCCGGTAACGGAGCGCTATACGACTAATTTTACATTTTAGGTAAATGCGCCACGCGCATATACATGCTGAGCTACGGTGTTCGGTACTATTACACCGAACAGTGTCACTGGAATAACAATCATACTTTGCTCCCTTATGGTCCCATCACGTTGCACTAACTACTTTAGTTTAATCCACCCCTCGAGCATAAAGCTCTCGCGACTCCACACTTACCGGCTGGTAGATAAGTGTTTGTGTTCTCTTAAATACGTGCCGTCTCCAGCAATACTATCTTCAGCATCTGGCTCATGACCCAGTGACCTATTGAGAGCTTCTGCAGATGTTGGCCGAGGCTCTAAGTTGCAAGCCAGATGTGGGGATCTGCTCCTCATGCGAGATAAAAATAAAAACAGGAACTTATTAATAATGAAAATTAAATAAAATGAATTGTACTTGCATACTAACATTTGATATAAGTTAAAATTGTTTACTAACACATTAAATGGGCATGATCTGAAATAAAAATGATTATTATTATGTTTGTCTTGTCATAATCTCGGGACTACAGAGTCCCGGACCTTTGGAAGGCGTGCGTGGGGCCGAAGCCAACACGTAGAGGCCCGTTAGACAATTTTAATTTAATAAGGTGATGTGACACCGCCCGACTGCTATCCTTGTATACACTATAGAAGTGTATCTAAGGACAGCCCCCGGTTGGTGTACGACTATTGTAGGGATGGGCAAAAATTTATATATACTATTTTATTGAGGTGAGGTGTTGGTGAATTGTATAACCGGGTCTATGGGAAGAACTATGGCACCTGCCTGACCTATGTTGAAAACATGGATAAAATAGGCAGGTGGTGACTTGCCAACTCAGGTAGATGGGCTCCCCAAAATAGTCACTAGAAAAAGCGACAAGGGAGCAACACCCAGATGAGTGGCTAAAGGGTGGAGAGGTGTCACTGGGCTTTAAACAACGATCATTTGCTCCCTTAGGGTCCCATCACGTTGCCCACTCACCACTTACGTTTCACATCCACCCTTCGAGCATGAAGCTCTCGCGACTCCACTCTGACCGGCCAGTGAAGGCGAGGCAGAGATGAAGATTATTAGCCTCCCCCGGGAGCACTCGGGTACGTAGGGTTGCTACTCCCCAACAGCTCGCCACAAGTGCCCTGCGGGCTAATTATTATTATTATTCCCGGAGCTCTCGAGTACGTAAAGTTGCTACTCCTCAACTGCTGCTCGACGGGAAAAATACATAAAAAATAACACCTACCAATGGCGAGGCTCAGGACCCAAGCTACCGATTGTTAAGACTCCAGAGTAAGAAACCTCTTCACAATACGTGCCGTCTCCAGCAATACTATCTTCAGCATCTGGCTCATGACCCAGTGACCTATTGAGAGCTTCTGCAGATGTTGGCCGAGGCTCTTTGATATCAACTATAAATCCACGAAACCGAGTATCGGGACAATTCAAATACAAATCCTTTATTAAGTAAGTGGGCCGCCTTTGGCACTTTACAAATCTACCGGTGCTTACAGGGTAGATACAGGTTATGTCATCAATTACTATCGAGTGTGTCGTCTGTGGTTGTTAGTTGTTGTCATGTGTGCAGTGTGACGACGACTATACGTACACGTTTTCAATGTTCACTTGTGTGTTGTGCAGGATCTGGCTGCATTTGAAGACATGGCCTACGGACCGCAGCTAACTGTCGACGGTGAGTAATTATAATTAAGCACATCATATGAGAGGCTTTTGAGACTCATCGCAAGCCCGGCGTGACGTGTGACAACTGACAGTGCGTGTAATACGAGCTGTTTGTGTGTGTAGATCTGACGCGTGATGGGTTCGACACATCGCTGCCGTGGTTCTTCGGACTGGTGGCGGAATGTTGCGGTGAGGTGGTCGGCTACGCGATCTGTAACCGCGCTTACTCTAGCTGGACGGGACGCGCGTACTACGTGGAGGATCTGTACGTGCTGCCGTCGCACAGGCGTGGTGGCGTCGGGGTCCAACTGCTGCGGGCATTGTGTGAGCGTGCACTCCATGAGGGCGTCGGTCGAATCGACTGGCACGTGCTGGAGTCCAATGCTGGTGCGCTCGCATTCTACGCGCGGGCGGGAGCGCGTGACCTGCGCGTCTCTGAAGGCCGCGCAGCGCTGCGCCTCGACGCAGACCGTATCGCCGCCGTGGCTGCCGGTGACATGCTGCCCTCCTCGCGCTGATGCTGTACCTCGCGGCTACACTAGCAGGATACCGCCTCGTCTGCTTCACGTACACATGAAGCACACTCAGTGCACCAGGACCACCAAGACGTTACCATGCATCACCTAGCTAGAGACAGAGACTATTAATACTCATAGCGCTATGCTGTCATACATAACTCATACTTATAAAAAGTATTAAGTTTGTGTTATAACTCATGTTATTGCATCCATTAAATTAATTAAATAAATATGTTAAAAACGGCAGTTGTTATTTTATTTAGGATGTGTTGATGAGTATTCGTTGTTTATCTGGCAATGTCCAGCGCGGCACGAGCGGCGACGGGGTGGTGCGAGGCACGGTACGGCTTGCAGTGTGATCGCGCATGCGTGTGGTGCTGGGAGACGTCGCGCGTCGTCGAGGCGAGGCGCTGGTGAGTCCACTCGGTCATCAGCCGCGCCGGCCCGCCGCCGTGCCGTCGCCCGCCGCTGCCTCTACATCAGGTGAGCGCCATCCGCTCCCCGCGCCCCGCACCCCGCACCGTGCGTTGAGAGTTCTTCACGTCACGCCTAGTGGACTGGAAGGCCGCGCCGCGTCGCTACACCGTCGTCTCTCTTGCCCACATCTCTGGTCATCTTTAGTTACGATTAAAATAGTGTCCGTGTGAAAGTTTTTCGTACTTAATTATTGAATTGACATCACAGTGGTTTGATAGTGGCTTGGATCTAGTTGACACAGAGAACGTACTCGCAACATTAATCCGATGTGATACTCGTATTGTACTCTACATTATAAGCTCAATTATTTCATAGGAATGCGTCAGTTATTTGCAAAATTTGGTAGGTAATGTTCATCAGATTAGAGAATCATGTTTGGCGTCCTAGTCGGCGTGAGGCATCACGTCGCACTTAGACCGTCTAAACAAACTAGCATACCTATTTATTTTATCGGCTTTTTCATATTTCCGGCACCAGGAATAAAAATAATCACGTTCCCGGGTCCTGAATTTTGGGAATAAACGAATAAATAAATTAATTATTTTAATAAAGCAAAAAATAATTAATTTATCTATACATAGTACATATAAACCAAAGTCGCTTTCCGCGTCTGTCTGTATCCGCTAACTCCTAAACCACGCAACGGATTATGATGCGATTTTCACTATCATTTAGACAAATTTATATGTATATCATGCTATGATTCATGGGAGCAGGGCAGTAATATGACTGCGGTCAAACTACGAGGGACAACTAGTTTATACAAATATTTATAAAATACTTAGGTATATGGATCGAAGAACTAGCAAAAAGCAAACATGAGAATAAAACATTTTTAGAAATTCAACAATTACGAACATAATAAACTTAACTTAAACTTATAAAATCTCATATGACATCGAAATTATTGTATCCAAATTTCCCTTGTAATATTTTTTCACACTAACAATAGCACGAGTAGTAATTATGTAATAATACCTAATTATTGAAATTACTCATTAATGTACAATGTGGATTGCAGATTTATTTAAGTTTCTGCTTAATTTATTTACGAATCCGTTCCTGATTTCTTGGCACAAAATTCCCGGGACGAGTTTCTTTCAATTTACCCTATTACAAAAACACATGCACTCGCATGCAAAATATAAACATGAACTGTGCAGACTAGCGCGCAGCGAGCGTACGGCGAACGCTATTGACGCGCCCTCAGGGTACATACATTGAATATTTGAATATACTGTACGCGGCCCCGAGCCGTGTTGTGCGTGGAAAGCTTTATTATAGCAGCTGCAATAACATCCATGTACACAGCGCTACAAGTTCACGGCTGACAGCCACTTCGTCTCTAAACTACTCGTATACTCATTCACGCGTCAAAAGCTTATTAATATGTAACCCATACAACAGCATTTCAATATAATAATCCGATGTACATATTGATTGTATTGTTGAATGCTTTCTCTCGTGGTGACAAGTTCAACCAACCGGTGTAGCGGCTGAACACTGGAGCCGGACGAAGCGAAACGTGCAGCGCGTCTGTATCGATTAACTATTCACGGCACGGAGGCGAGCCGGCCGTGGCAACTCGTTTGATCCGGTGCAGTGAGGCGTGCAGCACCCTCGCCGCTGCCGCCACCGCGCCGCCACCGCGCCGCCACCGCGCCGCTCATGGCGGACGTCACCTGACGCGGCATGCGCGCGCTGCTGCCGCTGCTGGCCGTCGCCGCTGCGCTGCGGCCGCCCGCACTACTCGTGCTGCGCTCCGCCTGCTCCACGGCGTCGAGCGTGACCGACGTCTTCGACGCGGCGCGCTTCCAACGCTACGCGAATGCACACAGCGCCGTGCGCCTGCCCGTGCGACTCCTCAGCTACAACGGTGAGACTAGCATTGTCAGTACCGGTTCACTCTAGTCACAAGTATTTGTTTCTGTCATAATAGACGTATCTGTTGCTTGCTTATTCGCCAGACACCTGCAGTTCCAGCTGGGGAGAGACGGTGGCGCGCGCTGCTCTGTCGTCACTTGGTGCCGGTGGGCTGGTAGAATGCGCCGGGTGGACGAGCGTTAGTGTGTGCGATGCGATGTCGACGGCGGCACGTGTGCTTCGAAAGCCAGTACCGGCAGAGTGCATGCGGCCGGAGACGCGCGCCGCTGCGGTGGCAGAGTTAGCGCGTCGCCTTCAGTGGTCACGCGTGCTGCTGCCGACCGCTACTGTGGTCCCCACACACCCCGAGTGCACAGCGGCATTGCACCAAGTAGGGCTTGCGCTGGCCGCCACCGGTGCCATCGTCAGTCGCGTAATATCGCACCGCTCCGATCTACGTCAACGCTCGCATGGTATATTTGATATAACGAAATATTGCTGTAACTGTTCCCATTTCCTACATGGTAAACATGAAATTTCTTTTTAGTGGTGATCCTTTGCACTTCCACTGTCAGCAATGCAGTTCTAAAAGCAGGTCAAACACTCATCAACGCTGACGCATTGCTATTACTCAACATCGAAGAGTCACCAAAACATTTGAGCATACGCGGTGACACCGACTCGCCTGCCAGACTCGAAGCCGTACCTGATACGACAGGGACCTCTCCAGGGGGACGATTGAACTCTGCGACCGTGCATTTATACGATGAAATTATTCAACAACGAGCTCCTCTGACTTCTCATGAATTGGTTAACTTAAAAAAGACTTCGACTCCAGCCGTGGTTTCGGGCACGCCTCTCGCATCGATGGACAGCATCAATCACAACAATAATGCATACCTAATTCCTGCTGCAACAGAGAACCAACCAGAGGCATCGGAAGCGTTCGAAAACATAAGTAGCGTAGATGTTGGTACTCATCACCATCGAGTGACAGAAAGTGCCCCAGATGAACTGTCGTCAGATATGATGGTCCACTTGGACGCGGCCCTTTCAATACTCGGTGACACGCTGCCCGGACGCGTGTTGGTGCTGCGTGACAAGGAACTCGGACACGAGCGCGCGCGACCCACCGACGAGCTGTACGATGCCGCGCTGCAGATGCTGGAGCGCGCCGCTGACGCCGACCGTACACGAAGGCAACTCGTGCGGAACACGTACCCACTGTATGGACGAAAGGATGCTAGGAGCGATTGGCGCTACATCGCAACCTTCGCTGCCAATTTTGTGCGAGTGCTCGATGACGAAGCTGAGTGGAACACCTCGGTGGATATCGATAATGGAGCCGACGCCCTTCAGCGTTGGAACGTGACACTTGAAGGACGCGACGGCGAGAGCGTATTCGCGGACGTGATGGCCACACTGCTGGCTGCGGCAGGCGTAGCGACGCTCGCGTCCGGTGCAGCACTCGGTGCGCGTCTTGCGCTGGCGCGGCGGCGACGCTGCAGACGGCGCGGCGACGCAGTACTAGTGCCGACTGACTTCACATTTCCGTTGGACGAGCGACGACGTGTCGGCGAGGGTATGGAGACGATGCTGTCGTGCTGGCTACAGCAGCTGCATGAGTTCGGCGGACCGGAGCTGGAGCGGCCGGACCTGCTAAAACAGCCGGCGGCGTCGCCACGCGTGCCCTCCGTACCCTCCTCCACATGCAGTGTAAACCGCGCGGTGACCGACCGCCGCACACGGTATAGAGGAGACGCGGTGCATCTCAAGTGTCTACCGGCTGCCGGCACGCTAGAGCTCAAACGGAAATCGGTCGACGTGTTACTCGTGATGCAAAGCTTGCGCCACGAGAACATCAACCCTTTTATTGGTACGTTTATTGCTGCTTATTGTAGATAGATATAGAATCTACCTTATAAAAAGTATATATGAAATTTATTGACTAGCTACCCCATTGCATTAAAATACTTAAAACTTGATTTATGACACTTAAAGTTAAAAGTTAATTGTTTGGTTATTAAGTAAAACCTAATGATCATTACGATTTAACCAAAAATTTCTTATTGAAAGATAGTAGTGTAGAGTTTTTGCCGGGGTTTTTCTCGATGCCGGTGAAATTAAAAATATGGAACCCAGATGGACTTCACCTGTTTCAGATCCTATGTATGCTGTTGTGGTCAATGAGATGACAAACAAATAAAAATATTCAGGATAAAGAAGTTTTTCTTTGAAAATTTCTCGTTCTTCTCACTGCTTCTTTCCCGCTTTTTGCTTTCTGTTCCTTACATCTACTACCTCTATTACTTTTTGAATACTTGGCGTCTTCAAAATTAATGTATTCTAATGTTTATATGTTAAAGGATAATTGTGTTGTTCAAACAGCCAAATTATTCAACTTAGCAGTTTATAAAATATAGCAATGATTGCAATATAAATTAATTGGTAAACATTTTAGTAAGTAATAAGCCTACCTACCTCAATAAGCTAATTGAAAAGGTTTTAAATTAATTTATTTACATTCATTGAAATCTAGGCAAAATGCACCTTATCCACAGACTCAGGTAGATGTAAAAAAAAATATAATAAATGTCTAACAATATAAAATATTTAGAGTTAATGACGGCTGGCGCATCACTACCACACAAATCAATACCACAAAACGACATATTTACAAGCTGCAACACACACATAGAGGCCATCAATAATAATTAACTGATTTATTTGTTGAATCGTGAATCTACCGTTCTGGAATATTAGATAGTAGCTGGTTGGGAATTTAATTTTGTACAAATAGTATATACATATGAGAAGATTAATGGTAGGCGTCTGGTGGTGGTGTGGTGTGGTGAAGTGGTGGTGTGGTGGTGGCACGCGGTCGCGTATCACGTGTGTGTCTGTGTGTGTGTATTGCGTAGGGTGTCTATGCGAGAGTCGGCCGGCGCTGGTGTTCGACCACTGCTGGCGCGGCTCGCTGGAAGACGTGCTCACGGCGGACGACATCAAACTCGACTGGACATTCCGCCTATCGCTGCTGACGGACCTGGTGAAGGGCATGCGCTACCTGCACGCTTCGCCGCTACGCGTGCACGGCCGCCTCTCATCGCGCACTTGCGTCGTCGACTCGCGCTGGGTGCTCCGCATTTCCGATTACGGCCTGCCCGCCTTCTACCGCGCACAGGCGCTACCGCAACCCGAACGCTCCGCCAGGGGTGCGCTCACTTTTCTTTCGCGGCCGTCTCACGGGTTTGAACTATCCTTACCTGTTTCGTAAATTAACTTTGACATCACAAAATACTTAAAGTGCTTAGTTTAAAATTCATTAATAACGTGTAATTTAGCCCGCAATTTTGTTGCTTTTAATATATATATTGTACAAACCAAATGTCAAGCGAATAAGTGATGATTTCAGAGCTTTTATGGACGTCGCCGGAGCTGCTTCGCGAGAGACGTAGCGGAGGTCCCTACGGCGTCACACAGCCTGGCGACGTATTCTCTTTCGCCATCATCATGCAGGAGGTCATCGTGCGCGGCGAGCCCTATTGCATGCTGGCACTCACTCCTGAAGGTAAGTAGCCTGGTGGTCACCAGGATTCATGGAACACTCCCGAGGCTGACCTGTAGAAGCGTGTTACAGAGATAGTGGAGAAAGTGTCTCGACCCCCGCCACTAATACGGCCGTCTGTATCAATGGGTGCGGCACCACCCGAAGCCGTCAGCGTGATGCGTCAGTGCTGGAGCGAAGCACCCGACCTGCGCCCCGACTTTAATCGACTACACGACGTGTTCCGTCGTATGCACCGCGGCAGGTAATAACTCAGCATGCTATCAACGCTGCTCCCTCGAACCACTCCGATATTGTTGTACTTACAAATTTCAATTCGTTACAGGAAAATTAATATAGTAGATTCTATGTTCGAGATGCTCGAGAAGTATAGTAATAATTTAGAAGAATTAATCAAAGACCGGACGGAGCAACTGGACATGGAAAAGAAAAAAACTGAACAGCTGCTAAATAGGATGCTTCCAAGGTACGCATTCTGATGATAAAACTATTAAAGTTTAGTGTGTGATCCGTACACCATAATAATACTAGCCCTGTATTATACACGTCTCACTGCTGGGCACGGGTCTCATCTACTGAATGAGAGGGGTTAGGTCTTAGTTCACCACGCTGGCCTAATGCGGGTTGGCAGACTTCACATATCTTCGAAATTCTTATGAAGAACTTCTCAGGTATGCAGGTTTCCTCACGATGTTTCTTTCACGGGTAAAGCAAGCGATAATTAATAATTAATATATACGTAACTTAGAAAAGTCAAGGGGTCAAAGCTCGTGGGGTTGATTTCGAACTTGCGACATCGTCTCGACAGTCCGTGCCACTCCCGGCTGAGCTATCGCTGCTTTACCACCATACTGGTCTCGAATCACTTAGACTAGCTAGTGGCTAATAAGAGCACAGGTCGGTATCCTCGCACTTCACAGATCTGTCGCGGAACGGCTCATGCTGGGATCTCGCGTGGAACCCGAGGAGTTTGAGGAAGTGTCGATCTACTTCAGTGACATCGTGGGGTTCACAGCGCTGGCGGCGCGTAGCACACCCGTGCAGGTAGTCGATCTACTTAACGACCTGTACACGACCTTCGACGCCGCCATCGAGCAGTACCGTGTTTACAAGGTGGAGACAATCGGTGATGCATACATGGTGGTGGGCGGGTTGCCGACGCGCGCTCGCGACCATGCCGAGAGCGTCGCCACCATGGCACTACACTTACTGCACCTGGCGGGGCGATTCCGTGTGCGCCACCTACCGGATACGCCACTGCACCTGCGCATCGGACTGCACTCAGGCCCGTGCTGCGCCGGCGTCGTTGGCCTCACCATGCCGCGCTACTGCCTCTTCGGAGACACCGTCAACACCGCCTCGCGCATGGAGTCCACCGGTGAGCGCCGGACCCTTTCCCCATCCCACACTACACTACACTCCTGCCACATGAATCACAGGATAGCTTTCCAGGTGCGGCATGGCGAATCCAAGTGTCGGCGGCGACGGCCGAAAAGCTCTTGGCAGCGGGTGGATATCGACTGCAGTCGCGTGGCCTCACGCAAATCAAAGGAAAGGGCGCCATGCACACTTACTGGTTACTTGGGAAAGAAGGGTTTGACCGCTCGCTACCTACTCCGCCACCTCTCGAGTGAGTTTTTATTGAGTATTTTTTTATATAAACCGCTCTTTGGCGAAAACGTTTAACACATCGCATACCATTTATTGTACAGGTGTGAAGGAGTCCTAGCCGAGGCGGAGTATGAAGAGGACGAGCACGAGCACGAGCCGGAACCGAAGACAATCACACCGTCTACCGCCTACACCACAACCGATATGAACGTATGCTGTAAGCTAGTTTTGTTTTAATTTATTTTATAGTCAAATGGTTAAGCTACGTACTTTATGACATTTCCTTAATAATACTTACCTAAATATAATATATATATACTTATATAGTGAAAATTGGATACAAAATACTGCAATGTTGACAGTAACCGAGAGCACTATACTCCCCAAATTGGACGAGTTACGGAGTAGCGTGAGTCCCTCAGCCGGTCCGGATCAGCCGCCCCGGGGCCCTCTGCACGGCATCAACGTGGACCACAGCGCGGCTTACGCGCGATACAGGTACTTACTATACACTATATTATGAGCCCGAGGAAAAAGTATACATAAATAATACAAATTCAAGACATTTTTATTATAGTTTTATTCTCATTTAATTAAAATATACAGTATGTAAAAAACCCTGTTAGCCCTTTCTAGGTCATGAAGATAGACATATTATAGACAGCTTCATAAAAATAGTTACAATAAAAAAAACAGAAGCGAGATATTATCATTACACAGTTAGCTTAAAAAATAAACATATTTAAAAAATGTTATTTTCATCTGAAAAGTGATGAACAGCTGACTGGTGTGACGTATTGACGAAGCCGGGCGTGCACGCGGCGCGGTGCGTTTCCTTAATAATTCTAGAGACCGATACAAAGGAAAATTTTAGGGTGCAAAGTCAGAGCTAAGAATAAAATAAAATAAATACACTCAACAGTCACACACATAGACCTGACCCCACACTAGGTAAACCTGTATCGTGGGTATCAGGAACTACGAGAGACTTGGTCCCACAACACCCAGACCCGAAACAAATAATTCTGGTATCACACAAACATTTCCTAACTAACAGTTAGCGTAATTTAATAGAATTTACAGTGCACGTACAATGCTGTTTACATTAATAATTTAATTAGTTTACTTGAGTAAAACTTACATATTTAATTGAGTTTTAAAAAAACTACGAGGGACTTGCGGTCCCTCAACACCCAGACCCGAGACAAATATTTGTGAATCAGACAAACATTTGTCTCAGTGCGGGAATCGAACCTACGGCCTCTCGCTTCGCAACCGGCTACTCGTTCGCTGCGCCACGGAGGCTGTCATATAGAATATTATCATTAACACTTCCAAGCCAAGCAATCTTAGTTTTGCTGAGTGAGTTAAGATGTGTGTAGTCTTCTTTTGATGAAAGCCTGTAGGCTTAAAGAAAGGGTACAAGGGTAAGGGTCCTTTTTTTATAGAGAATTGCAAACTAGTACACGGCTTAGGTTAGGTTTAGGTTTCTTTCAATGAACTGGTGTGGTACCCAAATATCGAGTTTTTTTTGTATCTAGACTTTTGCAAATTTTTCAAAACTGTTTTGTGGTCAATTCCCAGTTCTTCCCCAATGTCATTACTAATTTTAACCCGATCTTGCTCAACTTTATCCATAACAGGGCGAAATGCATCTTTAATTTTAAAATTTCCTCGACCTATATTGATATATTCCAAAATAAAATAAATTATAAATAGATATAAAATATTGTTAAGATATCTCAATGTATGCCATACTAAGTGAGCAAAGAATTGAGTTTCAACTAGGAAAATAAAGTCGTTTTGTACTGCTAAATTGTAAATGTTTTCAGATGGCTACCGGGCGGGGCGCGTACATTGCGTCGGCAATGGTCGCTTGAGCGTGGTGATGCACTGGCAGCGGCGGCGGCGGCGGTGGCGGCACCGAGTGCTGAGCCGCTGGCGCTGGTGGCGGGCGCCACTCCGCGCGCTCTACCACGATATCGCACGCGTCGCGATCAACGCGACGAAGAGCCCCGCGTTACCTAGTTGCCAAGTTTTGGTCTTCGTGCCCCACCTGACCCCACCCGTTTCGTGCCGCTCGATCGACAATAATTTTCGTAGTCGAGTTCCGTGCCGCCCCTTCCGCGGCGCGACATTTTGTTTAGAAGTAGTGCGAGCGTCGCCCTTTTGAAATGTGATCCGTCTCTGATATCTGTATTTTTGAAATGTTTTCGATGATAAAAATAAATTTATTTTCCTCGTTCAAACTCGCGTTTTTATTAAAAGAAATGCTACACCTAAACCCTAATTTAGCAATGGTATAGAATAGGTCGGGCGAAGATCGCAGCGCTCTCGTAGCAGTCGTTAGAGGTGACCCCTCGCTTGGGCCACCGTTTGGCTTCGAGAAGGGCCTGCCTTCTCAGAGACTTCTGTCTCAGCGTCCAGTTTAGGTAGGAAAACGCGTGGTTTAGGTGCGGAAAGAGTCTTCTTCGCAGGTGTGTTTTGACTTTTCTTGCGTTATTTAGGCGCGCTTTCGCACGGTTCGTGTCGAGGCCCAGAGGGAGTCACAAATAATTTGTTTTTGGATTTTGGAAACGTTAAATTTTGAAAATATTTAAGAAAATATGGTAAAAATTAGGTAAATTAATATAATATATGTTTTTTTTTTACAAATGCGCCAAAAACCACACCTAAGCGGGTCCCGGGTCCAGTGGGGGGGGGGGGGGGAATGACGACGGGAAATCAACAACCTTTGAAAATTTAAATAAATTTACTGAAATATGTCCACTTTATATGAAAAATATCAAAAACGTCTGTACTTAACTAAATTATTATTTAACTGTATATAATATTCGGCACAGCCGTACGCGCACCGTCGAGACGAACAGATCGATACCACAAAATATATGATAATAACAAAAATGAAAATAAGACTTCAACAAATTTAAACTGCTAAGAGAGCCTGCAGTGTACTCATGGGCACATAAATTTCGAAAATCTAACTATCACAAACCTAACTTTTGTAAACCTAACTTTCACAATCCTAACTTTCGTGAACATAAGTTTCACCAACCTAACCTTCGTAAACCTTACTTTCGTAAACCTTATTTTCACAAACCTAACTTTCGGGAACATAAGTTTCAACAACCTAACCTTCGTAAAACCTCACTTTCGTAAACCTAACTTTCACAAACCTAATTTTCGTAAACCATAATTTCACAAACCTAACTTTCGTGAACATTAGTTTCACAAACCTAACTTTCGGGAACATAAGTTTCACCAACCTACCCTTTGTAATCCTAACTTTCGTAAACCTTTCACAAACCTAACATTCACAAACCTAATTTTCGTAAACCTAACTTTCGTAAACCTAACTTTCACAAACCTAACTTTCGGGAACATAAATTTCACAAACCTAACCTTCGTAAAACCTAACTTTCGTAAACCTAACATTCACAAACCTAATTTTCGTAAACCTAACTTTCGTAAACCTAACTTTCACAAACCTAATTTTCGTATACCATACTTTCATAAATTTCGTAAACCTTACTTTCACAAACCTAACTTTCGGGAACATAAGTTTCACTAACCTACCCTTTGTAATCCTAACTTTCACAAACATAATTTACGTAAACCTTACTTTCACAAACCTAACTTTCGGGACCATAAATTTCACAAACCTAACCTTCGTAAAACCTAACATTCGTAAACCTAACATTCACACACCTAATTTTCGTAAACCATACTTTCACAAACCTAACTTTCGGGAACATAAGTTTCACCAACCTAACCTTCGTAAAACCTAACTTTCGTAAACCTAACTTTCACGAACCTAATTTTCCTAAACCATACTTTCACAAACCAAACTTTCCGGAACATAAGTTTCACCAACCTAACCTTCGTAAAACCTAACTTTCGCAAACCTAACATTCAAAAACCTAACCTTCACAAACCTAATTTTTGTAAACCATACTTTCATAAATTTCGAAAATCTAACTTTCACAAACCTAACTTCTGTAAACCTAACTTTCACAATCCTAACTTTCGTGAACATAAGTTTCACCAACCTAACCTTCGTAAGCCTTACTTTCGTAAACCTAACTTTCACAAACCTAACTTTCGGGAACATAAATTTCACAAACCTAACCTTCGTAAAACCTAACTTTCGTAAACCTAACATTCACAAACCTAATTTTCGTAAACCTAACTTTCACAAACCTAATTTTCGTATACCATACTTTCATAATTTTCGTAAACCTTACTTTCACAAACCTAACTTTCGGGAACATAAGTTTCACTAACCTACCCTTTGTAATCCTAACTTTCACAAACATAATTTACGTAAACCTTACTTTCACAAACCTAACTTTCGGGACCATAAATTTCACAAACCTAACCTTCGTAAAACCTAACATTCGTAAACCTAACATTCACACACCTAATTTTCGTAAACCATACTTTCACAAACCTAACTTTCGGGAACATAAGTTTCACCAACCTAACCTTCGTAAAACCTCACTTTCGTAAACCTAACTTTCACAAACCTAATTTTCGTAAACCATACTTTCACAAACCTAACTTTCGTGAACATAAGTTTCACAAACCTAACTTTCGGGAACATAAATTTCACCAACCTAACCTTCGTAAAACCTAACTTTCACGAACCTAATTTTCCTAAACCATACTTTCACAAACCTAACTTTCGGGAACATAAGTTTCACCAACCTAACCTTCGTAAAACCTAACTTTCGCAAACCTAACATTCAAAAACCTAACCTTCACAAACCTAATTTTTGTAAACCATACTTTCATAAATTTCGAAAATCTAACTTTCACAAACCTAACTTCTGTAAACCTAACTTTCACAATCCTAACTTTCGTGAACATAAGTTTCACCAACCTAACCTTCGTAAACCTAATTTACGTAAACCTTATTTTCACAAACCTTATTTTCGGGACCATAAATTTCACAAACCTAATCTTCGTAAAACCTAACTTTCGTAAACCTAACATTCACAAACCTAATTTTCGTAAACCTAACTTTCACAAACCTAATTTTCGTATACCATACTTTCATAATTTTCGTAAACCTTACTTTCACAAACCTAACTTTCGGGAACATAAGTTTCACTAACCTACCCTTTGTAATCCTAACTTTCACAAACATAATTTACGTAAACCTTATTTTCACAAACCTAACTTTCGGGAACATAAGTTTCAACAACCTAACCTTCGTAAAACCTCACTTTCGTAAACCTAACTTTCACAAACCTAATTTTCGTAAACCATAATTTCACAAACCTAACTTTCGTGAACATTAGTTTCACAAACCTAACTTT
Source organism: Mimas tiliae (assembly GCA_905332985.1). Lineage (NCBI taxonomy): Eukaryota > Metazoa > Arthropoda > Insecta > Lepidoptera > Sphingidae > Mimas > Mimas tiliae. The sequence continues at coordinate 20,233,150 of HG995242.1, forward strand.
CGGGAACATAAGTTTCACCAACCTACCCTTTGTAATCCTAACTTTCGTAAACCTTTCACAAACCTAACATTCACAAACCTAATTTTCGTAAACCTAACTTTCGTAAACCTAACTTTCACAAACCTAATTTTCGTATACCATACTATCATAATTTTCGTAAACCTTACTTTCACAAACCTAACTTTCGGGAACATAAGTTTCACCAACCTACCCTTTGTAATCCTAACTTTCGTAAACCTAACTTTCACAAACACAATTTACGTAAACCTTACTTACACAAACCTAACTTTCAGGAACATAAGTTTCACCAACCAACCCTTTGTAATCCTAACTTTCATAAACCTAACTTTCACAAACCTAATTTTCGTAAACCATACTTTCACAAACCTAACTTTCGTGAACATAAGTTTCACAAACCTAACTTTCGGGAACATAAATTTCACCAACCTAACCTTCGTAAAACCTAACTTTCACGAACCTAATTTTCCTAAACCATACTTTCACAAACCTAACTTTCGGGAACATAAGTTTCACCAACCTAACCTTCGTAAAACCTAACTTTCGCAAACCTAACATTCAAAAACCTAACCTTCACAAACCTAATTTTTGTAAACCATACTTTCATAAATTTCGAAAATCTAACTTTCACAAACCTAACTTCTGTAAACCTAACTTTCACAATCCTAACTTTCGTGAACATAAGTTTCACCAACCTAACCTTCGTAAACCTAATTTACGTAAACCTTATTTTCACAAACCTTATTTTCGGGACCATAAATTTCACAAACCTAATCTTCGTAAAACCTAACTTTCGTAAACCTAACATTCACAAACCTAATTTTCGTAAACCTAACTTTCACAAACCTAATTTTCGTATACCATACTTTCATAATTTTCGTAAACCTTACTTTCACAAACCTAACTTTCGGGAACATAAGTTTCACTAACCTACCCTTTGTAATCCTAACTTTCACAAACATAATTTACGTAAACCTTATTTTCACAAACCTAACTTTCGGGAACATAAGTTTCAACAACCTAACCTTCGTAAAACCTCACTTTCGTAAACCTAACTTTCACAAACCTAATTTTCGTAAACCATAATTTCACAAACCTAACTTTCGTGAACATTAGTTTCACAAACCTAACTTTCGGGAACATAAGTTTCACCAACCTACCCTTTGTAATCCTAACTTTCGTAAACCTTTCACAAACCTAACATTCACAAACCTAATTTTCGTAAACCTAACTTTCGTAAACCTAACTTTCACAAACCTAATTTTCGTATACCATACTATCATAATTTTCGTAAACCTTACTTTCACAAACCTAACTTTCGGGAACATAAGTTTCACCAACCTACCCTTTGTAATCCTAACTTTCGTAAACCTAACTTTCACAAACACAATTTACGTAAACCTTACTTACACAAACCTAACTTTCAGGAACATAAGTTTCACCAACCAACCCTTTGTAATCCTAACTTTCATAAACCTAACTTTCACAAACATAATTTACGTAAACCTTACTTTCACAAACCTAACTTTCGTAAACCATAATTTCATAATTTTCGATAACCTAACTTTCGCAAACCTGATTTACGTAAACCTAACTTTCACAAACCTAACTTTCGGGAACATAAATTTCACAAACCAAACCTTCGTAAAACCTAACTTTCGCAAACCTAACTTTCACAAACCTAATTTTCGTAAACCATACTTTCACAAACCTAACTTTCACAAACCTAATTTTCGTATACCATACTATCATAATTTTCGTAAACCTTACTTTCACAAACCTAACTTTCGGGAACATAAGTTTCACCAACCTACCCTTTGTAATCCTAACTTTCGTAAACTTAACTTTCACAAACACAATTTACGTAAACCTTACTTACACAAACCTAACTTTCAGGAACATAAGTTTCACCAACCAACCCTTTGTAATCCTAATTTTTATAAATTAACTTATGTTCCCGAAAGTTAGGTTTGTGAAACTAATGTTCACGTAAGTTAGGTTTGTGAAATTATGGTTTACGAAAATTAGGTTTGTGAAAGTTAGGTTTACGAAAGTGAGGTTTTACGAAGGTTAGGTTGGTGAAACTTATGTTCCCGAAAGTTAGGTTTGTGAAAATAAGGTTTACGTAAATTATGTTTGTGAAAGTTAGGATTACAAAGGGTAGGTTAGTGAAACTTATGTTCCCGAAAGTTAGGTTTGTGAAAGTAAGGTTTACGAAAATTATGAAAGTATGGTATACGAAAATTAGGTTTGTGAAAGTTAGGTTTACGAAAATTAGGTTTGTGAATGTTAGGTTTACGAAAGTTAGGTTTTACGAAGATTAGGTTTGTGAAATTTATGGTCCCGAAAATAAGGTTTACGTAAATTAGGTTTGTGAATGTTAGGTTTACGAAAGTTAGGTTTTACGAAGGTTAGGTTTTTGAAATTTATGTTCCCGAAAGTTAGGTTTGTGAAAGTTAGGTTTACGAAAGTAAGGTTTACGAAGGTTAGGTTGGTGAAACTTATGTTCACGAAAGTTAGGATTGTGAAAGTTAGGTTAGGTTAGGTTAGGTTAGGTTAGGTTAGGTTAGGTTCCGCCCTGTGGAATGGGGGCGTTTGGAGAATTCCACCACGGTATCCCCTGCCTGTCGTAAGAGGCGACTAATTGGGGCCATCGGGGGTCGTAGGCGCGCAGCCGGGGGCTGTCGTAGCGCCATTATTGTACTGTTGTACATGCGACCCCGGGATGGACGGCAGCACGGGTGGTCGGCCTCGTGTCTGCCGTTGACGCCGAGGGCGTCCTTCGGTGTGCGGGGGCTTCTGAGCCCCCCATAAGGAGACGGGCCGCAAGACGGCACCGCGCAGGGGCGGTTCCGGTAGCAATCCTTAGATTTAGCTAAGGATACCCCGGGGCCGCTCCACATGCGCCGAAGAAGGCCACCGCGGGGTTTTAGTTGGTATGCCGGTGTAGGGTGTATATAGTGTTAGGGACTCGGCCCAGTGGTCGCCCGGATTTAACATCTCTTCCGGGTGGCGTAGTGCTGGGTCGTAAGACCGGTGAACCCAACATAACCGTTCCGCCTTCCCCCGGGGCGGGGCGGTAGCAATAAGTCGCTTTCCCCGCGACAAAAAAAAAAAAAAAAAAAAAAAAAAAAAAAAAAAAAAGGTTAGGTTAGGTTAGGTTAGGTTTTTTTTTTTTTTTTTTTTTTTTTTTTATGGGGGGACTCCCCCCCGGCTGCTCCCTCTGATACTTTTAATTCAGAGTATGTCTACCTGATTAATTCACATACCTTTATTTAAAAAACTCATCAATATAAAAAATGGAATTTAACATCATTTAGTATGCCTGGAATAAAAAAGTCTAAATCTAACATACATGAGACATACTTTTAAAACTGAGTTTATATTATTTAATAAAAATTACATTTAGTACATTTACAATTTAAAAACGTGTCTTCATCACAGAACCAGCTTTTCAGTGGCAACTAGAAACATATAATCTTATATTACATACTGTAGTTGCCCTGTCTATTTGTTTCTTTTCAACACGCTACACGCTAATTTCTTACAAAATTGTACGAACTTATTTCTAATTACACTATCATCCAACATACCGCTCAGATTATCTTTACTTACTATTTGGTCAACCTCTATTTCAAGGTTTGTTCGTTGATACAGATATATTGGGCATTCAGTCAACACGTGTACCACATCTTCTGTGGCTGCTGGGTCACAGATACATGAGGGGCTCTCCTTGCACTTGAAACGATTCAAATACTCGGAGAATCCCCCATGGCCCGTGAAGACTTGGGTGAGGACTGGGTCCACCGGCATCTTCCTGATCACTTTATAGGCTTCTTTAGCGTCAGGGAAAAACAGCTTCGTTACCGATGCTGTTTCTCCAGCCCTGTATCGCTCATTCCATTCGTCAATCGACTCCTGACGGATCTGTCGCTTGACGAACGAAATGGGACATCGGTCGTAATCGGGCCTCCTTTTTAGGGTAGTAGCCGCCGCCTTCGCGAGCTCGTCCGCACGCTCGTTCCCTGCCAACCCCACGTGCGCCTTAACCCAAAAGAGGTTAATGGTTTTTCCGCGCTCTTTGGTCTCATTCAACATTTTTGAGATGTCGAATGCTATGGGGTGGAGAGAATTTCCGCGCGCGACCGTCTCGAGAGCGGCCCGTGAATCACAGAAGACGCTGTATTGGCGGTACTTTTCGCTGGAGGCTATTTGCACGGCCTTGCGCAGGGCCAGCAGCTCCGCCTGGTAAACGGTGCAGAACGATTCCAGCTTAATTTTGGTGGCTTTCGTCTCGGCGTCGCCATCCCAAAGGGACACCGAAGCTCCGACTTGGTCACCAATTTTGCTGCCATCAGTGAACACCCTACGGGTGTTTGCAGCCTCTAGGTCAAGTTCTGCGTCGTTGACCACGCATTTGAACTGCAAAGCCCTGCGCCTGGCTGGATGTTCCAAGTTGGCAAAAGGCACAGGACATTCCACGTCCCGGTCACCCACCACATGCCGAGTGTGTCCCTTTTTCACTTCGTATAGAAGCGCCGCTTCTCGGACACGAATGTCTAGCGGAAGGATCCCAGCAAGTAGCAGGGCCGAGTGTAGCGAAACGGTCCTGTAGCCTTTTACCATCTTTTGTGCAAAGCCTCGTTGAACCACTGCAAGTTTTTTACGTATGCCTATCTTGTTACTTGCAGGCGCCCAGGCACTGGCTGCGTATAATATCGTTGGTTCAACAACTGCGGTGTAAAGCATTTTACCACCTCAGGTCCCAGCCCCCACTGCACCTTTGCAGCAGTTGCCAGTCGTCTGTGGAAGGTTATGGCCTTCCTACAGACTTCGGAGACGTGCGTGTTAAACGTTAGCTTCTCGTCCACAGTCAAGCCCAATATCTTTATTTCCTTTGACAAGCCAATGTCTACACCCCCCATACGCAGGATTGGTGAGTCATATTTAAGTCGTCGTGTTACGACCATAGCCTTCGTCTTCTTAGGAGCGAATTTCAGCTTATTCTTGACTCCCCAATCCTGCACATAGGCCAGTGCTTCGTTGGCCTGTCTCTGTATCTGTAGTGTTTCATCCCCGTGAAACACTAGAACGACATCATCGGCGAAAGCTTGGCAGTAATCGCCCCGGCTGGCTAATCCCTTGAGTAATGGGTCGAGGAGCAGGTTCCACATGATGGGCCCACCAATAGATCCTTGAACGCATCCCTTGGTGGTCCCCTTCGCGTGTTCTACCCCGGCGTAGCGAACCTTTACTTTTCGGCTCTCAAAGTAGCTATTCACTATCCGTCTTAGATTTTTCGGACATCCTTCCTCAGACAGTCTGACCTTAATAGCGGGCCACCAAGCACTGTCAAAGGCTCCCTCTATATCCAGTGAGACTACGGTGATGATCTTTTTCTCACTTAATTTACTCCTGATGTGCTGGAGTAGGGTATATAGGGAGTCTTCCGTGCTCTTTTGGGGCATAAAGCCGTACTGTCGAGTACTCATCCTTGGTAGTAAATGCCACTTTACTCTTCCCACCACCATTTTCTCCAGAATCTTCCCCATCACGGGCAACAGTCCTATCGGTCTATACGACTTTACGTCTGTGTAGTCCTCCTTTCCGGGTTTCCGGAGTACTACGACCGTGGCCTCCTTCCAGATGGTCGGGAAGTGGCCTAATTCGAGGCACTTGTTAGCCAGTGACAGGTACAACTCTGGGTTTTTTCGGATTGCCTGTTTGCAGATGTCGGATGTTAGTCCATCTGCTCCCGGGGCTTTTTTGGGGTTGAAGCTGTCTGTAGCTGCCAGGATTTCATCCATGGTAAATGGCGGGTCCCGATGGCCATTATCTATACCGTCATTTATGCTATCAGCTTCAGCCCGTATACGCTGGTGTTCTGCGTTGTCGTCTTCTATTCGGTCCTCCGGATAGAAGACTTCCGCCAAAAGCTTTGCCGATTCTTCAGAACTTAGGATGCACCCATCTCTTTTCAAGGGAATGTCCTCCTGCCTCTTCGTGACTTTCCCTATCACTCGATAGATGCCATCCCAGACGGTTTCCCTGCCTTGCTTTGCACAGAAGGTCTTCCAGCTGTTTATTTGGGCCTTCTTAGACTCTGTCTCATACTTTTCTTTAGCTCTCAGATACTCTTCGACGACGAACGCCCTGCGGACTGGGGCTGGGTTAGGTTAGGTTAGGTTAGGTTAGGTTAGGTTGGGGTGCGAAGTCAGGAAACCTCCACGTGGTGCACCCTGGGCAACGGCGGTCAAGTTGACCGACGGCTGATATCCTGACAACAGGTGGTTGACGGTCGTTGCATATTGCGGCGGCCGTCGTCATTTGTGAGGGGCTGATTTTAGGGCCACCCCCGGGTTCTGTCTCGGGGGTGTCGACGGGCTCGGTGTGCGCTCACCCCGCCGCCGAGCGGGACTGCGGTCACCGTCGTAACTCGTAATCCGGTCACGGAGGTCTGTGGTTATGTCTCGCGCTCCTGATCGGACCGAGGGTCTTGGCTTAACCGCCTGGGCCGCGAGGTAGAAAACCTCTATAAAAAGTTACCCCGAATCCCAAGCGGCGGCGCACCGCGAGGGGATGCATGGCCGATGGGTAGTTCGGTCGTTAGTGCGAACCCCCGCCGGAGTCCAGCCGAAACTCCGAAAGCGGGTTACGCCTAGGCTTACCCAGGTACAGGGGTCTCTGCCTGGGTGGACATTTTAGTTCCCCCATTCTCGTGGGATTTATTATGATTTTGAACTTCAAAACCAAAAAAATTCCTTTAGTTGTGGTGGAGAGGTTGTCTGCCTCGGGGGCCAGTTGTGGCCCTGAACAGACGCAGAAGGGGCTTATGCCCGAGAAGAAGTTGGATGACGAGGTGGTGTCGCCCGTCCCGGTTCTCGAGTCCGAGGCCGGGCCGAGTGGCACTACCTCGCGCACGAAGAGGGGTCGCCGAGATCGAGATCGCGCTGTGGTCTCGATCTCGAGCGACAGCGATTCCGAGCCCGCGGAGAAGTTACTCGCTACCTCTGCGAGTCCTACTCCGGCGGGTGAGGACAATGTTGTGGCTATGGAGGTGGCCCAGGTGCCAATTGACGATTTGGACTGGCGCCTGCGCTTGGCGGGGGTCATCCGGGACGTTTCACGCAAGTCTCGGAACCTCAAGGGGACGGAGCAGCAGAAACTCAATCTTGCTGCCACCGAGCTCCTTGAGAGAGCTGGAGAAACAGCCCCCGCCGAGGTGATTCGGCTGGAGGCCGAGAAGGCGGCGATGGCGCAAGAGATCGCCCTTCTCAAGGCCTCCCAGTTGGCCCAGCAGCGGACGCTGGACGAGTTGTTGGCGACAGTCCAAGCCCTTGGCCAGTCGCAGCCGGCGGCTCAAGCAGGAGGTGAGAGTTTTGGGGAGTTCCAGCGCCGACTCCTCAACATCGTAGATGCGCGTTTCGACGCGATTTCGTTGCGGCTCCCTCCAGAGCCCATAGTTCGGCCTCCTTTGGCCGCCGACCGGGCCAAATCGGGAACGGCTGAGTGGCCGCCGCTGCCGAAACCGCGGCCGCGTGCCGTCGTCGGACCGCCAGCACCTGCGGCTGTGGCTGGGACATCGAAGGTTCCGCCCCTTGTTACCGCTGTTGCTGGTCCAGGTAAGGGAAAGGGGAAGGGAAAAGGAAAGGGCGGGAGCGGTAGTTCCGCCATACCCGCCCCAACCGAGGCTCCCCGACCTGCACCTAGGGTCGTACCTGTTGCGGCTGCCTCCGCCGCTCCGCAAATTCCCCCCCAGCAATCGTCACGCAAGGGGGGGAAAAAGAAGAAGGGGCGAAGCTCTCTTCCGGCTCCGCCTCCCCGCGAACCGCGCCCGCTGCCTCCGGCCCCCACGTCCATGGATGAGGGCTGGACCGTGGTGGCGCGAAAGGGGAAGCGGAAGGATCCCCAGCCCGCACCGAGAACAACGGCTGTGGCACAGCCAAAGAAACGGCCCCAGCCACAGCAGAGCGGGCCCGAGCCCAAAATACGGCTATATAATAAGGCGGCCGTCACCTTAACGGTGACGCCGGAGGGATTGACGCGGGGCGTTACGTACGCCCAAGTCCTCCGGGAGGTGCAGAGAAATGTGCGCCTCGCCGACCTCGGCATAGCCGAGACACGGGCCCGTCTAATGGCCACAGGCGGGTACCTTTATGAGGTACCCGGGCCGGACTCGGAGGCGAGGGCTGACTCCCTTGCGGAGAAAGTCAGAGAGGTGTTCCGCGGAACGGAATTGGAGGGAGATGTTCGCGTCTCCCGCCCCTTCAAGACCGCGGAACTGCGAGTTTCCGGGTTGGATGCGTCAGCCGACCCGGAAACTATCGCTACGGCCCTCGCAAGGGCTGGGGATTGTGAGGTGGAGATGTTCAAGGTTGGGGAGATCCGCCCCGACCGTTCCGGTCTTGGCGCTGCATGGGTGCGATGCCCCGCCAAGGCCGCGAGTAAAATTATTGGGAAGCGGGTGCTAATAGGCTGGGTAGCGGCACAGGTCCGCCTCCTTGAGCCGAGGCCCATGCGGTGTTTCCGGTGCCTATACAATGGGCACGTCAGGAACCGCTGCACCGAGGAGTGTGACCGTAGCGGGATCTGCTACCGCTGCGGTCAAGAGGGCCATAAGGCCAAGGGGTGCTCCGCGGAGGCGCACTGCGCAGTTTGCGCAGCTGCGGGAAAACCCGCGGGGCACCAAGTGGGCGCCAAGGCGTGTGTCGCCTCCTCCCGTCCCCGCCGTTCTAAACGCGGTGGGCGCGGTGGGGGTGTGACCCAGCCGGACCCGACCCACAGCGTCGCACCAATGGAGATCGCCCATTAATATGGCGCAACGTTTCCTCCAGGCGAATATTAACCATTGCGCCAGAGCACAGGACTTGCTCGTTCAAAGCCTGGCGCAGTGGTCGATACAAGTGGCTGTGGTCGCCGAGCTGTATTTTGTCCCTGTTAGGGATGATTGGGCAGGGGACTTAGACGGTTCGGTGGCCGTCATCACTCGGGGCGCTGCCGGCTCCCCACCCTTCGAAAAGGTAGCGAAGGGTTCGGGATGCGTGGCGGTTCTGTTGGGGGAGGTCTGGATTGTGGGAGTGTATTTCTCCCCCAACAGATCCCTGGCCGAGTTCGAGCTCTTTCTCACTCGGCTGGGGGCCCTGGTGGTGCAAGGCAGTCAGCCTCGCCCCGTCCTCGTCGCCGGCGACTTCAACGCCAAGTCTCTGGCTTGGGGTTCGTCGGCGACCGACGTGCGTGGCGAGGCCCTGGAGGAGTGGGCGATCTCGTCCAGCCTGGCCGTCGTGAATCGCGGATCGGTGGACACGTGCGTGCGGCACAATGGCGGTTCGGTGGTGGACATCACGTTCGCCACCCCAGCACTAGCCCGCCGTGTCCGGGATTGGAGGGTCCTGGTGGACGAGGAGACGTTGTCGGATCACCGATACATTCGGTTCGACGTCGCCTCGTCCCCTACTGCTCAGTCTGGTGGTGGACCGACCGCTCCGCGATCGGACGGCCCGCGTTGGGGGTTGAAGCGCCTCAACGTCGAGGCCCTGAGGGAGGCCGCTCTGGCCCAGGCGTGGCTCCCCGTACCGGAGAGGCCGGTACGGGTCGAGGAGGAGGCGGCGTGGTTCGGGGCGGCGATGTCGCATGTCTGCGACGCAGCCATGCCCCGTGTCCGACGCCGGCCTGAGAAACGCCAGGTGTTCTGGTGGACGGCGGAGCTCACGCGGCTGCGTGTTTCGTGCGTGGCCGCGCGCCGTTGTCTCGCCAGGCACCGTCGTCGCCGGATTCGTCTGCCCGGCGACGAGGACCAGGAGCGGCTGCTTCACGGCCTCTACAAAGAGGCCAAGAGAGCGCTGCATGTGGCAATAGCGGGAGCAAAGTCTGCGGCTCGAAGGGAGTTCCGGAGCACTCTTGATAACGATCCGTGGGGGCGTCCGTACCACGTGGCGATGAAAAAGTGTCGCCCGTGGGCGCCCCCGCTGACACAGAGTCTCCGGGGCGACCTAGTCGAGGAGGTCGTCGCGGCTTTGTTCCCGGCCACCGAGGATGTCACTCCTCCACCGATGGCGCCAGGTCCAGCGGCGCCATCGTCGTTGAGTTCGGCAGGGGTTGTTTCCGAGGTTTCGCCCGCAGAGTTGCGGGCGGCAGTGGTTCGGCTGCGGGGCAAGAACACCGCCCCAGGGCTCGATGGTATCCCCGGCAAAGCCTGGGTGCTAGCCCTCGAGTTCCTGGGTGCGAGGCTCCGCGGCCTTTTCTCCGCCTGTATGGAGCAGGGCGTCTTCCCGTCGCGCTGGAAGACCGGGAAGCTCGTCCTGCTCAAGAAGGAGGGCCGACCCGCAGAGTCGCCATCGGCCTACCGGCCCATCGTGTTGCTCGACGAGGTCTGCAAATTATTTGAGAGGGTCATTCATGCTCGCCTCGTCGAGCACCTTGAAGGGGTCGGGCCGGACCTGGCGGATTGTCAATACGGGTTCCGGCATGGCCGATCGACAATCCACGCGATTTTGCGGGTTAAGGCACAGGCGGAGGATGCAGTAGCCCGGGGCAAGGTGGTCGTGGCGGTGTCTCTCGACATCGCCAACGCGTTTAATACGCTGCCCTGGGCCTGCATAAACGAAGCACTGCGGTACCACGTGGTGCCACCGTATTTGCGGCGTCTGGTGCACTCGTACCTATCTGATAGGGACGTGTTGTATCCGGGCGCCGACGGGTGGCACCGAAGAGCAATGGCCTGCGGTGTTCCACAGGGCTCAGTTCTGGGCCCGCTTCTGTGGAACATCGGCTACGATTGGGTGCTCCGTGGTGCCAATCCTCGGGGCGTCGCTGTCGTCTGCTACGCGGACGACACTCTCGTGACAGCGACGGCGAGATCCTTTCAGGATGCCGCCCTGCTCGCCTCTGTGGGTACAGAGCAGGTGGTGGGCAGGATTCGGCGACTGGGCCTCACTGTGGCCCTGAACAAAACCGAGGCCCTTTGTTTCCATGGGCCTCGGAGGGGGCCACCTATGGAGGCCCACATCATTGTGGAGGGGGTGCGGATTTCCGTCGGCTCTACCATGAAGTACCTTGGATTGGTACTAGATAGCCGATGGAATTTCCGCGCCCACTTTGAGAAGTTGTCGCCGAAACTGGTGCGGGCAGCAGGTGCGCTTGGAAGCCTGCTGCCGAACCTGGAAGGTCCCGGCAACCCCTGCCGTAGTTTGTATGCGGGAGTCGTGCGATCCATGGCCCTTTACGGTTGTCCCGTTTGGGCCGGGTCCCTGAACGCCCGCTGTGTCACTCTACTGCGTAAACCGCAGCGCTTAGTGGCACAGCGGATCATCAGGGGCTACCGCACGGTCTCCCATGAGGCGGCCTGCCTGTTGGCGGGTACTCTCCCTTGGGAGTTGGACGCCCAGCACCTCTCGTCTGCGTTCTTTTGGCGAGAGGGGGCGTCCCAACGTACGCAGAGATTGGCTCCGAGGGAGATTGCGGCCCGATTTCGCAGAGCCGCCGTGGAGGAGTGGCATGCCAGGCTGGAGAGCCCAAGTGCCGGTGTGAGGACTGTCGCGGCAGTGCGTCCTGTCCTTGTCGAGTGGGTCGACAGGCGCCACGGTGCGCCTACATTCCGGCTGACACAGGTACTCACGGGCCACGGGTGTTTCGGCTCGTACCTGTGTCGCATAGCCGGAAAAGAGGATTCCGCCGTGTGCCACCATTGTGGCAACTGCCGCGAGGACACGGCACAACACACGTTGGAGGAGTGTCCAGCCTGGAGTGACGAGCGCAGCGCTCTCAGAGCAGTCGTCGGAGGAGACCTGTCGCTGCCGGCCGTGGTATCTGCCATGGTCGGCAGCCGGAGGTCTTGGCGGGCGGTAGCCTCCTTTTGCGAGTGCGTCATCTCGCAGAAGGAGAGCGCCGAGCGGGATCGTGAGCAGAACGATCCCGCACGCCGCCAAAGGAGACGGAGGAGGCGTCGGGTGGACGACTGACCGGCGTCTCCCGCCCTGTGGAATGGGGGCGTTTGGAGAATTCCACCACGGTATCCCCTGCCTGTCGTAAGAGGCGACTAATTGGGGCCATCGGGGGTCGTAGGCGCGCAGCCGGGGGCTGTCGTAGTGCCCTTTTTGTACTCTTGTACGTGCGACCCCGGGATGGACGGCAGCACGGGTGGTCGGCCTCGTGTCTGCCGTTGACGCCGAGGGCGTCCTTCGGTGTGCGGGGGCTTCTGAGCCCCCCATAAGGAGACGGGCCGCAAGGCGGCACCGCGCAGGGGCGGTTCCGGTAGCAATCCTTAGATATAGCTAAGGATACCCCGGGGCCGCTCCACATGCGCCGAAGAAGGCCACCGCGGGGTTTTAGTTGGTATGCCGGTGTAGGTTGTATATAGTGTTAGGGACTCGGCCCAGTGGTCGCCCGGATTTAACATCTCTTCCGGGTGGCGTAGTGCTGGGTCGTAAGACCGGTGAACCCAACATAACCGTTCCGCCTTCCCCCGGGGCGGGGCGGTAGCAATAAGTCGCTTTCCCCGCGACAAAAAAAAAAAAAAAAAAAGGTTAGGTTAGGTTAGGTTAGGTTTAATACGCTGCCCTGGGCTTGCATAAATGAAGCACTGCGGTACCACGTGGTGCCACCGTATTTACGGCGTCTGGTACACTCGTACCTATCTGATAGGGACGTGTTGTATCCGGGCGCCGACGGGTGGCACCGAAGAGCGATGGCCTGCGGTGTTCCACAGGGCTCAGTTCTGGGCCCGCTTCTGTGGAACATCGGCTACGATTGGGTGCTCCGTGGTGCCAATCCTCGGGGCGTCGCTGTCGTCTGCTACGCGGACGACACTCTCGTGACAGCGACGGCGAGATCCTTCCAGGATGCCGCCCTGCTCGCCTCTGTCGGTACAGGGCAGGTGGTGGGCAGGATTCGGCGACTGGGCCTCACTGTGGCCCTGAACAAAACCGAGGCCCTTTGTTTTCATGGGCCTCGGCGGGGGCCACCTGTAGGGGCCCACATCACAGTGGAGGGGGTGCGGATTTCCGTCGGCTCTACCATGAAGTATCTGGGATTGGTACTAGATAGCCGATGGAATTTCCGCGCCCACTTTGAGAAGTTGTCGCCGAAACTGGTGCGGGCAGCAGGTGCGCTTGGAAGCCTGCTGCCGAACCTGGAAGGTCCCGGCAACCCCTGCCGTAGTTTGTATGCGGGAGTCGTGCGATCCATGGCCCTTTACGGTTGTCCCGTTTGGGCCGGGTCCCTGAACGCCCGCTGTGTCACTCTACTGCGTAAACCGCAGCGCTTAGTGGCACAGCGGATCATCAGGGGCTACCGCACGGTCTCCCATGAGGCGGCCTGCCTGTTGGCGGGTACTCTCCCTTGGGAGTTGGACGCCCAGCACCTCTCGTCTGCGTTCTTTTGGCGAGAGGGGGCGTCCCAACGTACGCAGAGATTGGCTCCGAGGGAGATTGCGGCCCGATTTCGCAGAGCCGCCGTGGAGGAGTGGCATGCCAGGCTGGAGAGCCCAAGTGCCGGTGTGAGGACTGTCGCGGCAGTGCGTCCTGTCCTTGTCGAGTGGGTCGACAGGCGCCACGGTGCGCCTACATTCCGGCTGACACAGGTACTGACGGGCCACGGGTGTTTCGGCTCGTACCTGTGTCGCATAGCCGGAAAAGAGGATTCCGCCGTGTGCCACCATTGTGGCAACTGCCGCGAGGATACGGCACAGCACACTTTGGAGGAGTGTCCAGCCTGGAGTGACGAGCGCAGCGCTCTCAGAGCAGTCGTCGGAGGAGACCTGTCGCTGCCGGCCGTGGTGTCTGCCATGGTCGGCAGCCGGAGGTCTTGGCGGGCGGTAGCCTCCTTTTGCGAGTGCGTCATCTCGCAGAAGGAGAGCGCCGAGCGGGATCGTGAGCAGAACGATCCCGCGCGCCGCCAAAGGAGACGTAGGAGGCGTCGGGTGGACGACTGACCGGCGTCTCCCGCCCTGTGGAATGGGGGCGTTTGGAGAATTCCACCACGGTATCCCCTGCCTGTCGTAAGAGGCGACTAATTGGGGCCATCGGGGGTCGCGGGCGCGCAGCCGGGGGCTGTCGTAGCGTCCATTATTGTACTCTCGTACGTGCGACCCCGGGATGGACGGCAGCACGGGTGGTCGGCCTCGTGTCTGCCGTTGACGCCGAGGGCGTCCTTCGGTGTGCGGGGGCTTCTGAGCCCCCCATAAGGAGACGGGCCGCTAGGCGGCACCGCGCAGGGGTGGTTCCGGCAGCAATCCTTAGATATAGCTAAGGATACCCCGGAGCCGCTCCACATGCGCCGAAGAAGGCCACCGCGGGGTTTTAGTTGGTATGCCGGTGTAGGTTGTATATAGTGTTAGGGACTCGGCCCAGCGGTCGCTCGGATTTAACATCTCTCCCGGGCGGCTTAACGCTGGGTCGTAAGACCGGTGAACCCAACATAACCGTTCCGTCTTCCCCCGGGGCGGGGCGGTAGCAATAATTCGCTTTCCCCGCGACAAAAAAAAAAAAAAAAAAAAAAAAAAAAGGTTAGGTTAGGTTGTCGTGGTGGAGAGGTTGTCTGTCCCGGGGGTTGCTAGCAACCCAAGACAGACGGAGGAGGGGCGTATGCCCAAAGGTGAGGTTGCCGAGGTGGCGCCCGTGCCGGTTCTCGAGTCCGAGGCTGGGCCGAGTGGCGCAGCCTCTGGCACGAAGAGGGGTCGCCGAGATCGGGATCGCAATGTGGTCTCGATCTCGAGCGAAAGTGATAGCGAGCCGGCGGAGAAGATGGTCGCTACCTCCGAGAGTCCAACACCGACTCCGGACGAGGAGGGGATGCCTATGGAGGCAACCGAGGTGCCAGTCGATCAGCTAGACTGGCGCCTGCGCTTGGCGGACGTCATCAGGGATGTCTCGCATAGGTCCCGGAATCTCAAGGGGACCGAGCAGCGTAAACTTAATCTCGCTGCCACCGAGCTCCTTGAGAGAGCCGGGGAGTCGGCTCCCGCGGAGGTAGCCCGCCTGGAGGCAGAAAAGGCAGCCTTAGCTAATGAGGTTGCCAAGCTAAAGGCTGCCCAGGCGGAGCAGGCCAAGGTCTTGGAGGAGGTGCTGGCGACCGTTAGGTCACTCGGGCAGTCGCAGCCAGTGGCGCGTTCGGAGGGTTCGTCCGGAGAGACGTTCGCTGAATTTCAGCGACGTCTCTTCAACATTCTGGACGCCCGCTTTGAGGATGTGTATTTGCGGCTGCCTCTTGAGCGCCCAGTTCGGCCTCCTCTGGCCGCTGATCGGGACAGGCCGGAGTGGCCGCCGCTACCAATACCGCGGCCTCGTGCCGCCGTTAGACCGCCGCCAACACCTGCGGCCGTGGCTGGGCCCTCAAAGGCTCCGCCCGCCGTCGTTGATCCGTCAGGTATGTCTGTCGGGAAGGGCAAGGGCAAGGGCAAGGGCAAGGGCAAGTCTGCTCAGCCTGAGCCTGTTGCGGCCCCTCGGCGTATATCTGGCCCTGTGGCTGGAAAGTCGGTGGCACCTCCTGCTGTCGCTCCAAATCCCCCCCAGCAATCTACACGCGCGGGGGGGAAAAAGAAAAAGAAGGGCCGTCCGGCTCAGCCGGCTCCGCTTCCCCGCGAACCACTCCCGTTGCCCCCGGCTCCGACCTCTATGGACGAGGGGTGGGTGGTGGTCGCGCGAAAGGGGAAGCAAAAGACTCCCCAGCCCGCGCCAAGAGCTACGGCTACCGCTCAGCCGCAGCAGCGGCCTCAGCCGAGGCCCGAGCCGAAAATTCGGCTTCACCAGAGGGCGGCCGTCACCTTGACGGTGACGCCGGAGGGTCTCTCACGGGGCGTTACGTATGCCCAAGTCCTCCGGGAGGTGCAGAGGTGTGTGCGCCTCGCCGACCTCGGTATATCCGACACTCGGGCCCGCCTTATGGCGACAGGCGGGTATCTTTATGAGGTACCCGGGCCAAATTCAGAAGCGAGGGCCGACTCCCTCGCAGATAAAGTGAGGGAGGTGTTCCGCGGTACGGAACTGGAGGGAGAAGTTCGCGTCTCGCGCCCCTTCAAGACCGCGGAACTGCGGGTGTCCGGGTTGGACGCGTCTGCCGACCCGGAGATCGTCGCAACGGCCCTCGCTGGGGCTGGGGATTGCAGGGTAGAGGATGTCAAGGTCGGGGAGATCCGCCCCGACCGTTCAGGCCTTGGTGCGGCATGGGTGCGGTGCCCAGCCAAGGCCGCTAGTATAATCATGGGGGCTAAACGGGTCCTTATTGGCTGGGTGGCGGCACAGGTCCGCCTCCTTGAGCCGAGGCCCATGCGGTGCTTCCGGTGCCTATACAACGGGCACGTCCGGAACCGCTGCACCGATGAGTGTGACCGTAGCGGAATCTGCTACCGCTGCGGTCAAGTGGGCCACAAGGCCAAGGGGTGCTCCGCGGAGGCGCACTGCGCAGTCTGCGCAGCTGCGGGAAAACCCGCGGGGCACCAAGTGGGCGCCAAGGCGTGTGTCGCCTCCTCCCGCCCCCGCCGTTCTAAACGCGGTGGGCGCGGTGGGGTTGTGACCCAGCCGGACCCGACCCACAGCGTCGCACCGATGGAGATCGCCCATTAATATGGCGCAACGTTTCCTCCAGGCGAATATTAACCACTGCGCCAGAGCTCAGGATTTGCTCGTTCAGAGTCTGGCGCAGTGGTCGATACAAGTGGCTGTGGTCGCCGAGCCGTATTTTGTTCCTGTCAGGGATGATTGGGCAGGGGACCTTGACGGTTCGGTGGCCGTCATCACTCGGGGCGCTGCCGGCTCCCCACCCTTCGAAAAGGTAGCGAAGGGTTCGGGATGCGTGGCGGTTCTGTTGGGGGGGGTCTGGATTGTGGGAGTGTATTTCTCCCCCAACAGATCCCTGGCCGAGTTCGAGCTCTTTCTCACTCGGTTGGGGGCCCTGGTGGTGCAAGGCAGTCAGCCTCGCCCCGTCCTCGTCGCCGGCGACTTCAACGCCAAGTCTCTGGCTTGGGGTTCGTCGGCGACCGACGTGCGCGGCGAGGCCCTGGAGGAGTGGGCGATCTCGTCCAGCCTGGCCGTCGTGAATCGCGGATCGGTGGACACGTGCGTGCGGCACAATGGCGGTTCGGTGGTGGACATCACGTTCGCCACCCCAGCACTAGCCCGCCGTGTCCGGGATTGGAGGGTCCTGGTGGACGAGGAGACGTTGTCGGATCACCGATACATTCGGTTCGACGTCGCCTCGTCCCCTACTGCCCAGTCTGGTGGTGGACCGACCGCTCCGCGATCGGACGGCCCGCGTTGGGGTGTGAAGCGCCTCGACGTCGAGGCCCTGAAGGAGGCCGCTCTGGCTCAGGCGTGGCTCCCCGTACCGGAGAGGCCGGTACGGGTCGAGGAGGAGGCGGCGTGGTTCGGGGCGGCGATGTCGCATGTCTGCGACGCAGCCATGCCCCGTGTCCAACGCCGGCCTGAGAAGCGCCAGGTGTTCTGGTGGACGGCGGAGCTCACGCGGCTGCGTGTTTCGTGCGTGGCCGCGCGCCGTTGTCTCGCCAGGCACCGTCGTCGCCGGATTCGTCTGCCCGGCGACGAGGACCAGGAGCGGCTGCTTCACGGCCTCTACAAAGAGGCCAAGAGAGCGCTGCATGTGGCTATAGCGGGAGCAAAGTCTGCGGCTCGGAGGGAGTTCCGGAGCACTCTCGATAACGATCCGTGGGGGCGTCCGTACCGCGTGGCGATGAAAAAGTGTCGCCCGTGGGCGCCCCCGCTGACGCAGAGTCTCCGGGGCGACCTAGTCGAGGAGGTCGTCGCGGCTTTGTTCCCGGCCACCGAGGATGTCACTCCTCCACCGATGGCGCCAGGTCCAGCGGCGCCATCGTCGTTGAGTTCGGCAGGGGTTGTTTCCGAGGTTTCGCCCGCAGAGTTGCGGGCGGCAGTGGTTCGGCTGCGGGGCAAGAACACCGCCCCAGGGCTCGATGGTATCCCCGGCAAAGCCTGGGTGCTAGCCCTCGAGTTCCTGGGTGCGAGGCTCCGCGGCCTTTTCTCCGCCTGTATGGAGCAGGGCGTCTTCCCGTCGCGCTGGAAGACCGGGAAGCTCGTCCTGCTCAAGAAGGAGGGTCGACCCGCAGAGTCGCCATCGGCCTACCGGCCCATCGTGTTGCTCGACGAGGTCTGCAAATTATTTGAGAGGGTCATTCATGCTCGCCTCGTCGAGCACCTTGAAGGGGTCGGGCCGGACCTGGCGGATTGTCAATACGGGTTCCGGCATGACCGATCGACAATCCACGCGATTTTGCGGGTTAAGGCACAGGCGGAGGATGCAGTAGCCCGGGGCAAGGTGGTCGTGGCGGTGTCTCTCGACATCGCCAACGCGTTTAATACGCTGCCCTGGGCCTGCATAAACGAAGCACTGCGGTACCACGTGGTGCCACCTTATTTGCGGCGTCTGGTACACTCGTACCTATCTGATAGGGACGTGTTGTATCCGGGCGCCGACGGGTGGCACCGAAGAGCAATGGCCTGCGGTGTTCCACAGGGCTCAGTTCTGGGCCCGCTTCTGTGGAACATCGGCTACGATTGGGTGCTCCGTGGTGCCAATCCTCGGGGCGTCGCTGTCGTCTGCTATGCGGACGACACTTTAGTGACAGCGACGGCGAGATCCTTCCAGGATGCCGCCCTGCTCGCCTCTGTGGGTACAGAGCAGGTGGTGGGCAGGATTCGGCGACTGGGCCTCACTGTGGCCCTGAACAAAACCGAGGCCCTTTGTTTCCATGGGCCTCGGCGGGGGCCACCTATGGAGGCCCACATCACAGTGGAGGGGGTGCGGATTTCCATCGGCTCCACCATGAAGTATCTAGGATTGGTGCTAGATAGCCGGTGGAATTTCCGTGCCCATTTTGAGAAGTTATCGCCGAAACTGGTACGGGCAGCAGGTGCGCTTGGAAGCCTGCTGCCGAACCTGGAAGGTCCCGGCAACCCCTGCCGTAGTTTGTATGCGGGAGTCGTGCGATCCATGGCCCTTTACGGTTGTCCCGTTTGGGCCGGGTCCCTGAACGCCCGCTGTGTCACTCTACTGCGTAAACCGCAGCGCTTAGTGGCACAGCGGATTATCAGGGGCTACCGCACGGTCTCCCATGAGGCGGCCTGCCTGTTGGCGGGTACTCTCCCTTGGGAGTTGGACGCCCAGCACCTCTCGTCCGCGTTCTTTTGGCGAGAGGGGGCGTCCCAACGCAGACAGAGATTGGCTCCGAGGGAGATTGCGGCCCGATTTCGCAGAGCCGCCGTGGAGGAGTGGCATGCCAGGCTGGAGAGCCCTAGTGCCGGCGTGAGGACTGTCGCGGCAGTGCGTCCTGTCCTTGTCGAGTGGGTCGACAGGCGCCACGGTGCGCCTAAATTCCGGCTGACACAGGTACTCACGGGCCACGGGTGTTTCGGCTCGTACCTGTGTCGCATAGCCGGAAAAGAGGATTCCGCCGTGTGCCACCATTGTGGCAACTGCCGCGAGGACACGGCACAACACACGTTGGAGGAGTGTCCAGCCTGGAGTGACGAGCGCAGCGCTCTCAGAGCAGTCGTCGGAGGAGACCTGTCGCTGCCGGCCGTGGTGTCTGCCATGGTCGGCAGCCGGAGGTCTTGGCGGGCGGTAGCCTCCTTTTGCGAGTGCGTCATCTCGCAGAAGGAGAGCGCCGAGCGGGATCGTGAGCAGAACGATCCCGCACGCCGCCAAAGGAGACGGAGGAGGCGTCGGGTGGACGACTGACCGGCGTCTCCCGCCCTGTGGAATGGGGGCGTTTGGAGAATTCCACCACGGTATCCCCTGCCTGTCGTAAGAGGCGACTAATTGGGGCCATCGGGGGTCGTAGGCGCGCAGCCGGGGGCTGTCGTAGCGCCATTATTGTACTGTTGTACATGCGACCCCGGGATGGACGGCAGCACGGGTGGTCGGCCTCGTGTCTGCCGTTGACGCCGAGGGCGTCCTTCGGTGTGCGGGGGCTTCTGAGCCCCCCATAAGGAGACGGGCCGCAAGGCGGCACCGCGCAGGGGCGGTTCCGGTAGCAATCCTTAGATTTAGCTAAGGATACCCCGGGGCCGCTCCACATGCGCCGAAGAAGGCCACCGCGGGGTTTTAGTTGGTATGCCGGTGTAGGTTGTATATAGTGTTAGGGACTCGGCCCAGTGGTCGCCCGGATTTAACATCTCTTCCGGGTGGCGTAGTGCTGGGTCGTAAGACCGGTGAACCCAACATAACCGTTCCGCCTTCCCCCGGGGCGGGGCGGTAGCAATAAGTCGCTTTCCCCGCGACAAAAAAAAAAAAAAAAAAAAAAAGGTTTTTTTTTTTTTTTTTTTTTGTGGGGCTCTATGCCCCACTCTCGTTCCCCTAACTAATGTCAGAGCTTTTGACGAGCGATCTCTGTTTTCTTACTCACCTCCTATCTAACTATTCCCGTCTGGGAGTCCTATTTTATCCTATCCTATCCTATTTTCTAGCTACTTTTCTTATGCTACTGGGAACTTCTTTTCTTTTCTTTTTTCTTTATTTACATACATTCTTATGCTAGCTTATCTATCTTACTTTTATTTTACAGTTTTATCTTTATTTCTAACATATCCTTATTGTTGCTAAAGACATATAATCCAA
Organism: Mimas tiliae; assembly: GCA_905332985.1. Taxonomy (NCBI): domain Eukaryota; kingdom Metazoa; phylum Arthropoda; class Insecta; order Lepidoptera; family Sphingidae; genus Mimas; species Mimas tiliae. Next base: position 20,253,748 of record HG995242.1, read on the forward strand.
TATTACATGTTTAGCCTAACTTATTATTACTTATTTCTATTTATAACATTCTTTGCTACTTTTTTACTGAATTCGATAAACTTATCTCTACTTTCTTTATTAACTATTATCTTATTTAAATTTCTTACGCTAATTTCTATTCTTATTTCTATTTCCAGTGTTGTTCGTAAGTATAAGTATACTGGACATTCTGTTAGTGCATGTACGATGCTTTCAGATTTTGCCGGGTCACAGATGCATGACGGGCTCTCCTTGCACTTGAACCGGTGCAAGTACTCAGAGAACCCGCCATGCCCCGTGAGCACCTGCGTCATCACCGGATCTATACCTATTTTTTTAATGAGTTGATGGGCCTCCCCAGCGCTCGGGAAGTACAGTTTTGTAGTGGAAGCAGTCTCCCCTTGTACGTAGCGCTCGTCCCATTCGTCTATCGACTCCATCCGGATCTGTCGTTTGACGAATGAGACGGGGCATCTATCGTAGTCGGGTCTGGTTTTAAGATTCAATGCAGCATCCTTAGCGAGTTCGTCCGCACGCTCGTTTCCCTCCAATCCTGCGTGAGCTTTTAACCAAAATAGCTTCATTATTTTGCCGCGTTCCTTTAATGTTCGTAGGTTTAATCTTATTTCGAACGCTAGGGGATGGAGGGAAGCGCCATCCTTGATGGTTTCTAGGGCCGCTCTCGAGTCGCTCAGGACGCTGCATTGTGCTGCACCACTCTTCACTGCCTCCCCTACTGCTCTGTGGAGGGCCAGCATCTCTGCCTGATAGACTGTGCAGAAGGGCTCCAGTTTGAACTTTTTGGCTCTGGTCTCTGCTCCATCCTTCCAGATGGAGATGGCCGCTCCAACTTTGCCATTGATCTTACTGCCATCTGTGTATATGGCCAGTCCTCCGTTGGTCGCTTGGTTCACCTCTGCACCGTCTACCAGGCACTGGTATTGAATGGCACTTCGGTGCGCTGGGTGCTCAAGCTTTCCGAAGGCCACAGGCCGTTCCACCTCCCGGTCGCCTATCACTCGCCGAGAATAACCCCTTTTGACTTCGTATAGGGAAGCATTTTCCCTTATACGAATGTCCAAGGGCAGTATTCCGGCGAGTAGCAGGGCCGAGTGAAGTGAGACGGTCTTGTAGGCCTTCGTGAGCTTTTGCGCAAAACCTCTTTGCACTACAGCGAGCTGCTTCCTCACTCCCAGTTTCCGCGCCGCTGGAGCCCATGCGCACGCCCCGTATAGGATTACTGGCTCCACTACAGCCGTATACAGTATTTTTACAACCTCGGGCCCCAGTCCCCATTGTAATCTTGCGGCTCTGGAGAGTTGATTATAAAATCCCACGGCTTTCCTGCAAACGTTGGACACATGAGAGTTGAAGGTCAGTCCGCTATCAATTGTTATGCCCAGTAGTTTTATTTCTTTTTCCAGGCCAATATCCACGCCGCCCATGTGAAGGATTGGGGAGTCGTACTTTAATTTTCTCGTTAAAACCATAGCTTTGGTTTTCTGCGGGGCAAAATTAAGCTTGTTCTTTACTCCCCAATCCCTCACATAGGACAGCGTTTCGTTGGCCTGTTTCTGGATTGTCTTCATTTCATAACCTTCAAAGGCGAGTACAACGTCGTCGGCGAAAGCTTGGCAGTAACTGCCCCGTCTGTCAAGCTCTGATAGTAGTGGGTCGAGGAGCAGATTCCAGAAGGTTGGACCCCCAATGGAGCCCTGCACGCATCCTTTGGAGGTCCACCTCTCATACTCTTCCCCGGAGTACCTCAGTCTGATTTTTCTGCTCTCGAGGTAGCTATCAATTACCCTTCTGATGTTAGTTGGACATCCTTCCTCCGACAGTCTGACCCTAATTGCCGGCCACCAGGCGCTGTCGAAGGCCCCCTCTATGTCTAGTGAGACAATAAGGACAATTTTCTTTTCAGAAAGTTTGTCTCTTATATGTCTCATCAAAACATAGAGGGAGTCTTCGGTGCTCCTCTGCGGCATAAAGCCGAACTGTCGGGGGCTCGTCCGAGGGTAGAGATGCCACCTCACTCGCCCCACCACCATCTTCTCCAGTATTTTCCCCATCACCGGCAACAAGCCTATCGGTCTATACGATTTAACGTTAGTGTAGTCCTCCTTTGCAGGCTTCCGGAGGACTATGACCGTGGCCTCCTTCCAGGTGGTCGGGAAGTGGCCGAGCTCTAGGCATTTGTTTGCCAGTGATAGGTACAATTCCGGGTACTTATTGATTGCTTGCTTGCAGATATCGGCCGTTAGGCCGTCTGCTCCCGGGGCTTTCTTGGGATTGAAGCTGTTTGCAGCCGCACTTAGTTCGTCCAGTGTAAATGGCGGGTCATGGTTTTCATCATCGACTTTTACATTTACTCGTGCGGCTGCTTCTCTCGTACGCTGATGGTCTGCGTTGTCGTTCTTCTCGTTATCTTCTGGGTAGAAGGTGACTGCCAATAACTTTGCCGACTCTTCTGCGCTAAGGGTCTTCCCTTTACTCATCAATGGCAGGTCTTCATATTTTTTGGTGACTTTCCCGATGACTCTATACCCCGTATACCCCGTCCCATATTGTTTCTCGATTTTGCTTTTTGCAGAACTCCTTCCAACTACTTATTTGAGCCATCTTCGCTTCTTTTTCATATTTTTCTTTTGATTGCAGGTACTCACCGACGACCTTGGCCCTTCGTATCGGCGCTGCACATCGGATTCTCCTTTTCTTGGTAGTGGTTTCCCGCTTCATCCTGGCGAGTTTCTCGGACCACCACGGTAAGTTCATTCTATTTTTTGTTTTAATTAGTGGTATTGTTTCGTTGCTAGTTTCTGTTATTGTGTCCATATATTTGTCTATTATTTTATCTAAATTTGCTTTGTTGTTAATGTTATTTATTTCTGTATTTGTTAATTTGTTACTGTCAACTAATTGTTCCAACTTTACATCAAAATAGGCCCAATTTGCTTTTTTTGTGTTGTACTTTTTTGTTGTTTTTGTTTTCTGTTTTATGTATTTACTTTTTGTTCGGTTAATTGTGAACGTTATAGCGTTATGGTCCGAGCTCGCCATGGTGTCGTCCACTTTCCATTCCGCCACCAGATCCAGGAGATCCTCTGTACATGCCGTGACGTCTATGTGACTAGTGAGTAGCCTACCTCCTCTCACTGTCTCAAAAGTTGGTGCTTGGCCGTCGTTGAGCACCTGCAATTCATGTTCCTCCAGCATACCTGCCATTGCTTCTCCCCTGCTATCAGTGTCCGCGCTACCCCACCATGGTTAGGTTAGGTTAGGTTAGGTTACCCCTCACTGTGGGGTGCGAAGTCAGGAAACCTCCACGTGGTGCACCCTGGGCAACGGCGGTCAAGTTGACCGACGGCTGATATCCTGACAACAGGTGGTTGACGGTCGTCGCACGTTGTGGCGGCCGTCGTCATTTGTAGGGGCTCTTGTTTCGGGCCGCCCCCGGGTTCTGTCTCGGGGGTGTCGACGGGCTCGGTGTGCGCTCACCCCGCCGCCGAGCAGGACTGCGGTCACCGTCGGAAATCGTAATCCGGTCACGGAGGTCCGTGGTTATGTCTCGCGCTCCTGATCGGACCGAGGGTCTTGGCTTAACCGCCTGGGCCGCGAGGTAGAAAACCTCTATAAAAAGTTACCCCGAATCCCAAGCGGCGGCGCACCGCGAGGGGATGCATGGCCGATGGGTAGTTCGGTCGTTAGTGCGAACCCCCGCCGGAGTCCAGCCGAAACTCCGATAGCGGGTTACGCATAGGCTTACCCAGGTACAGGGGTCTCTGCCTGGGTGGACAGTATATTTCCCCCATACTCGTGGGTTTAGTTATGATATTGAAATCAAAAACCAAACCAATCGTCGTGGTGGAGAGGTTGTCTGTCCCGGGGGTTGCTAGCAACCCAAGACAGACGGAGGAGGGGCGTTTGCCCAAAGGTGAGGTTGCCGAGGTGGCGCCCGTCCCGGTTCTCGAGTCCGAGGCCGGGCCGAGTAGCGCAGCCTCTGGCACGAAGAGGGGTCGCCGAGATCGGGATCGCAATGTGGTCTCGATCTCGAGCGATAGCGACTCTGAGCCGGCGGAGAAGTTGATCGCGCAGTCTGCGAGTCCTACTCCTGCCGGTGAGGAAATTGTCGCCCAAATGGAGGTGGCCGAGGCGCCAGTCGACGAGCTGGACTGGCGCCTGCGATTGGCCGAGACGATCCGGGACGTCTCACGCAAGTCCCGGAATTTGAAGGGGACGGAGCAGCGGAGGCTGAATCTCGCCGCCAACGAGTTGTTGGAGAGGGCGGGGGAGTCAGGCTCCGCTGAGGTAGCCCGCTTAGAGGTGGAGAAGGCGGCCTTGGCAAACGAGGTCGCCAAGCTAAAGGCTGCCCAGGCGGAGCAGGCCAGGGTCCTGGATGAGGTTCTGGCGACGGTCCGATCGCTTGGTGGGTCGCAGCCGGTGGCCCAATCGGAGGGTGCGTCTGGAGAGACGTTCGCTGAATTTCAGCGACGTCTCTTCAACATTCTGGACGCCCGCTTTGAGGCGGTGTATATGCGGCTGCCTGCTGAGCGCCCAGTTCGGCCTCCTCTGGCCGCTGACAGGGCCAGGCCGGAGACGGCTGGGTGGCCGCCGCTGCCGGTACCGCGGCCTCGAGCCGCCGTTGGGCCGCCGATAACACCTGTGGCCGGTTCCTCCAAGGACCCGCCCCTTGTTGCCGGTCCGCCGGTTGCTGGAAAGGGGAAGGGGAAGGGGAAAGGAAAGGGCGGGAGCGGAACCTCCGCCATACCCGCCCCAACAGAGGCTCCCCGACCTCCACCCGTGGTCGTGGCCCCGTCGGCCGTTGCGGCAACCTCCGCCGTTGCCCCGATTCCCCCCCCGCGATCATCACGCACGGGGGGGAAGAAGAAGAAGAAGGGGCGAAGTGCTCATCCAGCTCCGCCTCCCCGCGACCCGCGCCCACTGCCTCCGGCCCCCACGTCGATGGATGAGGGCTGGACTGTGGTGGCGAAGAAAGGGAAGCGGCCCCAGCCCGCGCCGAGAGCTGCGGCTGTCGCTCTGCCGCAGCAACGGCCCCAGCCGAAGCAGCCCAGGCCCGAGCCGAAGATACGGCTCTATAGTAAGGCGGCCGTCACCCTAACGGTGACGCCGGAGGGATTGGCACGGGGCGTCACGTACGCCCTAGTCCTCCGGGAGGTGCAGCGGAATGTGCGCCTCGCCGACCTCGGCATAGCCGAAACGCGGGCCCGTCTGATGGCCACCGGCGGGTATCTCTACGAGGTACCCGGGCCGGAATCGGAGGCAAGGGCCGACTCCCTTGCTGAAAAAGTCAGGGAGGTGTTCCGTGGAACGGAGTTGGAGGGGGATGTTCGTGTCTCTCGCCCCTTCAAGTCCGCGGAACTGCGGGTCTCCGGGTTGGATGCGTCTGCCGACCCGGAGACCGTCGCAACGGCCCTTGCAAGGGCTGGAGGTTGCTCGGTTGAAGAGATGAAGGTCGGGGAGATCCGCCCCGACCGTTCTGGCCTTGGCGCGGCATGGGTGCGGTGCCCAGCCAAGGCCGCGAGTGTTATTGTTGGGGCGAAGAGGGTCCTGATTGGCTGGGTGGCGGCACAGATCCGCCTCCTTGAGCCTAGGCCCATGCGGTGCTTCCGGTGCCTATATAATGGGCACGTTCGGAACCGCTGCACCGATGAGTGTGACCGTAGCGGAATCTGCTACCGCTGCGGTCAAGTGGGCCACAAGGCCAAGGGGTGCTCCGCGGAGGCGCACTGCGCAGTCTGCGCAGCTGCGGGAAAACCCGCGGGGCACCAAGTGGGCGCCAAGGCGTGTGTCGCCTCCTCCCGTCCCCGCCGTTCTAAACGCGGCGGGCGCGGTGGGGTTGTGACCCAGCCGGACCCGACCCACAGCGTCGCACCGATGGAGATCGCCCATTAATATGGCGCAGAGATTCCTCCAGGCGAATATTAACCACTGCGCCAGAGCTCAGGATTTGCTCGTTCAGAGCCTGGCGCAGTGGTCGATACAAGTGGCTGTGGTCGCCGAGCCGTACTTTGTTCCTGTCAGGGATGATTGGGCAGGGGACCTGGACGGTTCGGTGGCCGTCATCACTCGGGGCGCTGCCGGCTCCCCACCCTTCGAAAAGGTAGCGAAGGGTTCGGGATGCGTGGCGGTTCTGTTGGGGGGGGTCTGGATTGTGGGAGTGTATTTCTCCCCCAACAGATCCCTGGCCGAGTTCGAGCTCTTTCTCACTCGGTTGGGGGCCCTGGTGGTGCAAGGCAGTCAGCCTCGCCCCGTCCTCGTCGCCGGCGACTTCAACGCCAAGTCTCTGGCTTGGGGTTCGTCGGCGACTGACGTGCGCGGCGAGGCCCTGGAGGAGTGGGCGATCTCGTCCAGCCTGGCCGTCGTGAATCGCGGATCGGTGGACACGTGCGTGCGGCACAATGGCGGTTCGGTGGTGGACATCACGTTCGCCACCCCAGCACTAGCCCGCCGTGTCCAGGATTGGAGGGTCCTGGTGGACGAGGAGACGTTGTCGGATCACCGATACATTCGGTTCGACGTCGCCTCGTCCCCTACTGCCCAGTCTGGTGGTGGACCGACCGCTCCGCGATCGGACGGCCCGCGTTGGGGTGTGAAGCGCCTCGACGTCGAGGCCCTGAAGGAGGCCGCTCTGGCTCAGGCGTGGCTCCCCGTACCGGAGAGGCCGGTACGGGTCGAGGAGGAGGCGGCGTGGTTCGGGGCGGCGATGTCGCACGTCTGCGACGCAGCCATGCCCCGTGTCCGACGCCGGCCTGAGAAGCGCCAGGTGTTCTGGTGGACGGCGGAGCTCACGCGGCTGCGTGTTTCATGCGTGGCCGCGCGCCGTTGTCTCGCCAGGCACCGTCGTCGCCGGATTCGTCTGCCCGGCGACGAGGACCAGGAGCGGCTGCTTCACGGCCTCTACAAAGAGGCCAAGAGAGCGCTGCATGTGGCGATAGCGGGAGCAAAGTCTGCGGCTCGAAGGGAGTTCCGGAGCACTCTCGATAACGATCCGTGGGGGCGTCCGTACCGCGTGGCGATGAAAAAGTGTCGCCCGTGGGCGCCCCCGCTGACGCAGAGTCTCCGGGGCGACCTAGTCAAGGAGGTCGTCGCGGCTTTGTTCCCGGCCACCGAGGATGTCACTCCTCCACCGATGGCGCCAGGTCCAGCGGCGCCATCGTCGTTGAGTTCGGCAGGGGTTGTTTCCGAGGTTTCGCCCGCAGAGTTGCGGGCGGCAGTGGTTCGGCTGCGGGGCAAGAACACCGCCCCAGGGCTCGATGGTATCCCCGGCAAAGCCTGGGTGCTAGCCCTCGAGTTCCTGGGTGCGAGGCTCCGCGGCCTTTTCTCCGCCTGTATGGAGCAGGGCGTCTTCCCGTCGCGCTGGAAAACCGGGAAGCTCGTCCTGCTCAAGAAGGAGGGCCGACCTGCAGAGTCGCCATCGGCCTACCGGCCCATCGTGTTGCTCGACGAGGTCTGCAAATTGTTTGAGAGGGTAGTTCACGCTCGCCTCGTCGAGCACCTTGAAGGGGTCGGGCCGGACCTGGCGGATTGCCAGTACGGGTTCCGGCATGGCCGATCGACCGTGCATGCGATTTTGCGGGTCAAGGCACAGGCGGAGGATGCAGTAGCCCGGGGCAAGGTGGTCGTGGCGGTGGCTCTCGACATCGCCAACGCGTTTAATACGCTGCCCTGGGCCTGCATAAACGAAGCACTGCGGTACCACGTGGTGCCACCGTATTTACGGCGTCTGGTGCACTCGTACCTATCTGATAGGGACGTGTTGTATCCGGGCGCCGACGGGTGGCACCGAAGAGCAATGGCCTGCGGTGTTCCACAGGGCTCAGTTCTGGGCCCGCTTCTGTGGAACATCGGCTACGATTGGGTGCTCCGTGGTGCCAATCCTCGGGGCGTCGCTGTCGTCTGCTACGCGGACGACACTTTAGTGACAGCGACGGCGAGATCCTTCCAGGATGCCGCCCTGCTCGCCTCTGTGGGTACAGAGCGGGTGGTGGGCAGGATTCGGCGACTGGGCCTCACTGTGGCCCTGAACAAAACCGAGGCCCTTTGTTTTCATGGGCCTCGGCGGGGGCCACCTGTAGGGGCCCACATCACAGTGGAGGGGGTGCGGATTTCCATCGGCTCCACCATGAAGTATCTAGGATTGGTGCTAGATAGCCGGTGGAATTTCCGTGCCCATTTCGAGAAGTTGTCGCCGAAACTGGTGCGGGCAGCAGGTGCGCTTGGAAGCCTGCTGCCGAACCTGGAAGGTCCCGGCAACCCCTGCCGAAGTTTGTATGCGGGAGTCGTGCGCTCCATGGCCCTATACGGTTGTCCCGTTTGGGCCGGGTCCCTGAACGCTCGCTGTGTCACTCTACTGCGTAAACCGCAGCGCTTAGTGGCACAGCGGATCATCAGGGGCTACCGCACGGTCTCCCATGAGGCGGCCTGCCTGTTGGCGGGTACTCTCCCTTGGGAGTTGGACGCCCAGCACCTCTCGTCCGCGTTCTTTTGGCGAGAGGGGGCGTCCCAACGAACACAGAGATTGGCTCCGAGGGAGATTGCGGCCCGATTTCGCAGAGCCGCCGTGGAGGAGTGGCATGCCAGGCTGGAGAGCCCAAGTGCCGGTGTGAGGACTGTCGCGGCAGTGCGTCCTGTCCTTGACGAGTGGTTAGACAGGCGCCACGGTGCGCCCACATTCCGGCTGACACAGGTACTGACGGGTCACGGTTGTTTCGGCTCGTACCTGTGTCGCATAGCCGGGAAGGAGGATTCCGCCGTGTGCCACCATTGTGGCAACTGCCGCGAGGACACGGCACAACACACCTTGGAGGAGTGTCCAGCCTGGAGTGACGAGCGCAGCGCTCTCAGAGCAGTCGTCGGAGGAGACCTGTCGCTGCCGGCCGTGGTGTCTGCCATGGTCGGCAGCCGGAGGTCTTGGCGGGCGGTAGCCTCCTTTTGCGAGTGCGTCATCTCGCAGAAGGAGAGCGCCGAGCGGGATCGTGAGCAGAACGATCCCGCGCGCCGCCAAAGGAGACGTAGGAGGCGTCGGGTGGACGACTGACCGGCGTCTCCCGCCCTGTGGAATGGGGGCGTTTGGAGAATTCCACCACGGTATCCCCTGCCTGTCGTAAGAGGCGACTAATTGGGGCCATCGGGGGTCGTAGGCGCGCAGCCGGGGGCTGTCGTAGCGCCATTATTGTACTGTTGTACATGCGACCCCGGGATGGACGGCAGCACGGGTGGTCGGCCTCGTGTCTGCCGTTGACGCCGAGGGCGTCCTTCGGTGTGCGGGGGCTTCTGAGCCCCCCATAAGGAGACGGGCCGCAAGGCGGCACCGCGCAGGGGCGGTTCCGGTAGCAATCCTTAGATTTAGCTAAGGATACCCCGGGGCCGCTCCACATGCGCCGAAGAAGGCCACCGCGGGGTTTTAGTTGGTATGCCGGTGTAGGGTGTACATATGTGTTAGGGACTCGGCCCAGTGGTCGCCCGGATTTAACATCTCTTCCGGGTGGCGTAGTGCTGGGTCGTAAGACCGGTGAACCCAACATAACCGTTCCGCCTTCCCCCGGGGCGGGGCGGTAGCAATAAGTCGCTTTCCCCGCGACAAAAAAAAAAAAAAAAAAAAAAAAAAAAAAAAAAAAAAAAAAAAAAAAAAAAAGGTTACCCCTCACTGTGTGCGCTCACCCCGCCGCCGAGCAGGACTGCGGTCACCGTCGGAAATCGTAATCCGGTCACGGAGGTCCGTGGTTATGTCTCGCGCTCCTGATCGGACCGAGGGTCTTGGCTTAACCGCCTGGGCCGCGAGGTAGAAAACCTCTATAAAAAGTTACCCCGAATCCCAAGCGGCGGCGCACCGCGAGGGGATGCATGGCCGATGGGTAGTTCGGTCGTTAGTGCGAACCCCCGCCGGAGTCCAGCCGAAACTCCGATAGCGGGTTACGCCTAGGCTTACCCAGGTACAGGGGTCTCTGCCTGGGTGGACAGTATATTTCCCCCATACTCGTGGGTTTAGTTATGATATTGAAATCAAAAACCAAACCAATCGTCGTGGTGGAGAGGTTGTCTGTCCCGGGGGTTGCTAGCAACCCAAGACAGACGGAGGAGGGGCGTTTGCCCAAAGGTGAGGTTGCCGAGGTGGCGCCCGTCCCGGTTCTCGAGTCCGAGGCCGGGCCGAGTAGCGCAGCCTCTGGCACGAAGAGGGGTCGCCGAGATCGGGATCGCAATGTGGTCTCGATCTCGAGCGATAGCGACTCTGAGCCGGCGGAGAAGTTGATCGCGCAGTCTGCGAGTCCTACTCCTGCCGGTGAGGAAATTGTCGCCCAAATGGAGGTGGCCGAGGCGCCAGTCGACGAGCTGGACTGGCGCCTGCGATTGGCCGAGACGATCCGGGACGTCTCACGCAAGTCCCGGAATTTGAAGGGGACGGAGCAGCGGAGGCTGAATCTCGCCGCCAACGAGTTGTTGGAGAGGGCGGGGGAGTCAGGCTCCGCTGAGGTAGCCCGCTTAGAGGTGGAGAAGGCGGCCTTGGCAAACGAGGTCGCCAAGCTAAAGGCTGCCCAGGCGGAGCAGGCCAGGGTCCTGGATGAGGTTCTGGCGACGGTCCGATCGCTTGGTGGGTCGCAGCCGGTGGCCCAATCGGAGGGTGCGTCTGGAGAGACGTTCGCTGAATTTCAGCGACGTCTCTTCAACATTCTGGACGCCCGCTTTGAGGCGGTGTATATGCGGCTGCCTGCTGAGCGCCCAGTTCGGCCTCCTCTGGCCGCTGACAGGGCCAGGCCGGAGACGGCTGGGTGGCCGCCGCTGCCGGTACCGCGGCCTCGAGCCGCCGTTGGGCCGCCGATAACACCTGTGGCCGGTTCCTCCAAGGACCCGCCCCTTGTTGCCGGTCCGCCGGTTGCTGGAAAGGGGAAGGGGAAGGGGAAAGGAAAGGGCGGGAGCGGAACCTCCGCCATACCCGCCCCAACAGAGGCTCCCCGACCTCCACCCGTGGTCGTGGCCCCGTCGGCCGTTGCGGCAACCTCCGCCGTTGCCCCGATTCCCCCCCCGCGATCATCACGCACGGGGGGGAAGAAGAAGAAGAAGGGGCGAAGTGCTCATCCAGCTCCGCCTCCCCGCGACCCGCGCCCACTGCCTCCGGCCCCCACGTCGATGGATGAGGGCTGGACTGTGGTGGCGAAGAAAGGGAAGCGGCCCCAGCCCGCGCCGAGAGCTGCGGCTGTCGCTCTGCCGCAGCAACGGCCCCAGCCGAAGCAGCCCAGGCCCGAGCCGAAGATACGGCTCTATAGTAAGGCGGCCGTCACCCTAACGGTGACGCCGGAGGGATTGGCACGGGGCGTCACGTACGCCCTAGTCCTCCGGGAGGTGCAGCGGAATGTGCGCCTCGCCGACCTCGGCATAGCCGAAACGCGGGCCCGTCTGATGGCCACCGGCGGGTATCTCTACGAGGTACCCGGGCCGGAATCGGAGGCAAGGGCCGACTCCCTTGCTGAAAAAGTCAGGGAGGTGTTCCGTGGAACGGAGTTGGAGGGGGATGTTCGTGTCTCTCGCCCCTTCAAGTCCGCGGAACTGCGGGTCTCCGGGTTGGATGCGTCTGCCGACCCGGAGACCGTCGCAACGGCCCTTGCAAGGGCTGGAGGTTGCTCGGTTGAAGAGATGAAGGTCGGGGAGATCCGCCCCGACCGTTCTGGCCTTGGCGCGGCATGGGTGCGGTGCCCAGCCAAGGCCGCGAGTGTTATTGTTGGGGCGAAGAGGGTCCTGATTGGCTGGGTGGCGGCACAGATCCGCCTCCTTGAGCCTAGGCCCATGCGGTGCTTCCGGTGCCTATATAATGGGCACGTTCGGAACCGCTGCACCGATGAGTGTGACCGTAGCGGAATCTGCTACCGCTGCGGTCAAGTGGGCCACAAGGCCAAGGGGTGCTCCGCGGAGGCGCACTGCGCAGTCTGCGCAGCTGCGGGAAAACCCGCGGGGCACCAAGTGGGCGCCAAGGCGTGTGTCGCCTCCTCCCGTCCCCGCCGTTCTAAACGCGGCGGGCGCGGTGGGGTTGTGACCCAGCCGGACCCGACCCACAGCGTCGCACCGATGGAGATCGCCCATTAATATGGCGCAGAGATTCCTCCAGGCGAATATTAACCACTGCGCCAGAGCTCAGGATTTGCTCGTTCAGAACCTGGCGCAGTGGTCGATACAAGTGGCTGTGGTCGCCGAGCCGTACTTTGTTCCTGTCAGGGATGATTGGGCAGGGGACCTGGACGGTTCGGTGGCCGTCATCACTCGGGGCGCTGCCGGCTCCCCACCCTTCGAAAAGGTAGCGAAGGGTTCGGGATGCGTGGCGGTTCTGTTGGGGGGGGTCTGGATTGTGGGAGTGTATTTCTCCCCCAACAGATCCCTGGCCGAGTTCGAGCTCTTTCTCACTCGGTTGGGGGCCCTGGTGGTGCAAGGCAGTCAGCCTCGCCCCGTCCTCGTCGCCGGCGACTTCAACGCCAAGTCTCTGGCTTGGGGTTCGTCGGCGACCGACGTGCGCGGCGAGGCCCTGGAGGAGTGGGCGATCTCGTCCAGCCTGGCCGTCGTGAATCGCGGATCGGTGGACACGTGCGTGCGGCACAATGGCGGTTCGGTGGTGGACATCACGTTCGCCACCCCAGCACTAGCCCGCCGTGTCCGGGATTGGAGGGTCCTGGTGGACGAGGAGACGTTGTCGGATCACCGATACATTCGGTTCGACGTCGCCTCGTCCCCTACTGCCCAGTCTGGTGGTGGACCGACCGCTCCGCGATCGGACGGCCCGCGTTGGGGTGTGAAGCGCCTCGACGTCGAGGCCCTGAAGGAGGCCGCTCTGGCTCAGGCGTGGCTCCCCGTACCGGAGAGGCCGGTACGGGTCGAGGAGGAGGCGGCGTGGTTCGGGGCGGCGATGTCGCACGTCTGCGACGCAGCCATGCCCCGTGTCCGACGCCGGCCTGAGAAGCGCCAGGTGTTCTGGTGGACGGCGGAGCTCACGCGGCTGCGTGTTTCATGCGTGGCCGCGCGCCGTTGTCTCGCCAGGCACCGTCGTCGCCGGATTCGTCTGCCCGGCGACGAGGACCAGGAGCGGCTGCTTCACGGCCTCTACAAAGAGGCCAAGAGAGCGCTGCATGTGGCGATAGCGGGAGCAAAGTCTGCGGCTCGAAGGGAGTTCCGGAGCACTCTCGATAACGATCCGTGGGGGCGTCCGTACCGCGTGGCGATGAAAAAGTGTCGCCCGTGGGCGCCCCCGCTGACGCAGAGTCTCCGGGGCGACCTAGTCAAGGAGGTCGTCGCGGCTTTGTTCCCGGCCACCGAGGATGTCACTCCTCCACCGATGGCGCCAGGTCCAGCGGCGCCATCGTCGTTGAGTTCGGCAGGGGTTGTTTCCGAGGTTTCGCCCGCAGAGTTGCGGGCGGCAGTGGTTCGGCTGCGGGGCAAGAACACCGCCCCAGGGCTCGATGGTATCCCCGGCAAAGCCTGGGTGCTAGCCCTCGAGTTCCTGGGTGCGAGGCTCCGCGGCCTTTTCTCCGCCTGTATGGAGCAGGGCGTCTTCCCGTCGCGCTGGAAAACCGGGAAGCTCGTCCTGCTCAAGAAGGAGGGCCGACCTGCAGAGTCGCCATCGGCCTACCGGCCCATCGTGTTGCTCGACGAGGTCTGCAAATTGTTTGAGAGGGTAGTTCACGCTCGCCTCGTCGAGCACCTTGAAGGGGTCGGGCCGGACCTGGCGGATTGCCAGTACGGGTTCCGGCATGGCCGATCGACCGTGCATGCGATTTTGCGGGTCAAGGCACAGGCGGAGGATGCAGTAGCCCGGGGCAAGGTGGTCGTGGCGGTGTCTCTCGACATCGCCAACGCGTTTAATACGCTGCCCTGGGCCTGCATAAACGAAGCACTGCGGTACCACGTGGTGCCACCGTATTTACGGCGTCTGGTGCACTCGTACCTATCTGATAGGGACGTGTTGTATCCGGGCGCCGACGGGTGGCACCGAAGAGCAATGGCCTGCGGTGTTCCACAGGGCTCAGTTCTGGGCCCGCTTCTGTGGAACATCGGCTACGATTGGGTGCTCCGTGGTGCCAATCCTCGGGGCGTCGCTGTCGTCTGCTACGCGGACGACACTTTAGTGACAGCGACGGCGAGATCCTTCCAGGATGCCGCCCTGCTCGCCTCTGTGGGTACAGAGCGGGTGGTGGGCAGGATTCGGCGACTGGGCCTCACTGTGGCCCTGAACAAAACCGAGGCCCTTTGTTTTCATGGGCCTCGGCGGGGGCCACCTGTAGGGGCCCACATCACAGTGGAGGGGGTGCGGATTTCCATCGGCTCCACCATGAAGTATCTAGGATTGGTGCTAGATAGCCGGTGGAATTTCCGTGCCCATTTCGAGAAGTTGTCGCCGAAACTGGTGCGGGCAGCAGGTGCGCTTGGAAGCCTGCTGCCGAACCTGGAAGGTCCCGGCAACCCCTGCCGAAGTTTGTATGCGGGAGTCGTGCGCTCCATGGCCCTATACGGTTGTCCCGTTTGGGCCGGGTCCCTGAACGCTCGCTGTGTCACTCTACTGCGTAAACCGCAGCGCTTAGTGGCACAGCGGATCATCAGGGGCTACCGCACGGTCTCCCATGAGGCGGCCTGCCTGTTGGCGGGTACTCTCCCTTGGGAGTTGGACGCCCAGCACCTCTCGTCCGCGTTCTTTTGGCGAGAGGGGGCGTCCCAACGAACACAGAGATTGGCTCCGAGGGAGATTGCGGCCCGATTTCGCAGAGCCGCCGTGGAGGAGTGGCATGCCAGGCTGGAGAGCCCAAGTGCCGGTGTGAGGACTGTCGCGGCAGTGCGTCCTGTCCTTGACGAGTGGTTAGACAGGCGCCACGGTGCGCCCACATTCCGGCTGATACAGGTACTGACGGGTCACGGTTGTTTCGGCTCGTACCTGTGTCGCATAGCCGGGAAGGAGGATTCCGCCGTGTGCCACCATTGTGGCAACTGCCGCGAGGACACGGCACAACACACCTTGGAGGAGTGTCCAGCCTGGAGTGACGAGCGCAGCGCTCTCAGAGCAGTCGTCGGAGGAGACCTGTCGCTGCCGGCCGTGGTGTCTGCCATGGTCGGCAGCCGGAGGTCTTGGCGGGCGGTAGCCTCCTTTTGCGAGTGCGTCATCTCGCAGAAGGAGAGCGCCGAGCGGGATCGTGAGCAGAACGATCCCGCGCGCCGCCAAAGGAGACGTAGGAGGCGTCGGGTGGACGACTGACCGGCGTCTCCCGCCCTGTGGAATGGGGGCGTTTGGAGAATTCCACCACGGTATCCCCTGCCTGTCGTAAGAGGCGACTAATTGGGGCCATCGGGGGTCGTAGGCGCGCAGCCGGGGGCTGTCGTAGCGCCATTATTGTACTGTTGTACATGCGACCCCGGGATGGACGGCAGCACGGGTGGTCGGCCTCGTGTCTGCCGTTGACGCCGAGGGCGTCCTTCGGTGTGCGGGGGCTTCTGAGCCCCCCATAAGGAGACGGGCCGCAAGGCGGCACCGCGCAGGGGCGGTTCCGGTAGCAATCCTTAGATTTAGCTAAGGATACCCCGGGGCCGCTCCACATGCGCCGAAGAAGGCCACCGCGGGGTTTTAGTTGGTATGCCGGTGTAGGTTGTATATAGTGTTAGGGACTCGGCCCAGTGGTCGCCCGGATTTAACATCTCTTCCGGGTGGCGTAGTGCTGGGTCGTAAGACCGGTGAACCCAACATAACCGTTCCGCCTTCCCCCGGGGCGGGGCGGTAGCAATAAGTCGCTTTCCCCGCGACAAAAAAAAAAAAAAAAAAGGTTAGGTTAGGTTAGGTTAGGTTAGGTTAGGTTAGGTTAGGTTAGGTTAGGTTCCCGCCCTGTCCGCCCTGTGGAATGGGGGCGTTTGGAGAATTCCACCACGGTATCCCCTGCCTGTCGTAAGAGGCGACTAATTGGGGCCATCGGGGGTCGTAGGCGCGCAGCCGGGGGCTGTCGTAGCGCCATTATTGTACTGTTGTACATGCGACCCCGGGATGGACGGCAGCACGGGTGGTCGGCCTCGTGTCTGCCGTTGACGCCGAGGGCGTCCTTCGGTGTGCGGGGGCTTCTGAGCCCCCCATAAGGAGACGGGCCGCAAGGCGGCACCGCGCAGGGGCGGTTCCGGTAGCAATCCTTAGATTTAGCTAAGGATACCCCGGGGCCGCTCCACATGCGCCGAAGAAGGCCACCGCGGGGTTTTAGTTGGTATGCCGGTGTAGGTTGTATATAGTGTTAGGGACTCGGCCCAGTGGTCGCCCGGATTTAACATCTCTTCCGGGTGGCGTAGTGCTGGGTCGTAAGACCGGTGAACCCAACATAACCGTTCCGCCTTCCCCCGGGGCGGGGCGGTAGCAATAATTCGCTTTCCCCGCGACAAAAAAAAAAAAAAAAAAAAAGGTTCCCGCCCTGTGGGGGTGCGAAGTCAGGAAACCTCCACGTGGTGCACCCTGGGCAACGGCGGTCAAGTTGACCGACGGCTGATATCCTGACAACAGGTGGTTGACGGTCGTTGCATGTTGCGGCGGCCGTCGTCATTTGTGAGGGTTGGTGTTTTTAGGGCCACACCCGGGTTCTGTCTCGGGGGTGTCGACGGGCTCGGTGTGCGCTCACCCCGCCGCCGAGCAGGACTACTGTCACCGTCGTAACTCGTAATCTGGTCAGAAGGTCTGTGGTTATGTCTCGCGCTCCTGATCGGACCGAGGGTCTTGGCTTAACCGCCTGGGCCGCGAGGTAGAAAACCTCTATAAAAAGTTACCCCGAATCCCAAGCGGCGGCGCACCGCGAGGGGATGCATGGCCGATGGGTAGTTCGGTCGTTAGTGCGAACCCCCGCCGGAGTCCAGCCGAAACTCCGATAGCGGGTTACGCCTAGGCTTACCCAGGTACAGGGGTCTCTGCCTGGGTGGACAGTATATTTCCCCCATACTCGTGGGTTTAGTTATGATTTTGAAATACCAAAAACATGCCAAACCAATCGTCGTGGTGGAGAGGTTGTCTGTCCCGGGGGTTGCTAGCAACCTAAGACAGACGGAGGAGGGGCGTATGCCCAAAAGTGAGGTTGCCGAGGTGGCGCCCGTGCCGGTTCTCGAGTCCGAGGCCGGGCCGAGTGGCGCAGCCTCTGGCACGAAGAGGGGTCGCCGAGATCGGGATCGCAATGTGGTCTCGATCTCGAGCGAAAGTGATAGCGAGCCGGCGGAGAAGATGGTCGCTACCTCCGAGAGTCCAACACCGACTCCGGACGAGGAGGGGATGCCTATGGAGGCAACCGAGGTGCCAGTCGATCAGCTAGACTGGCGCCTGCGCTTGGCGGACGTCATCAGGGATGTCTCGCATAGGTCCCGGAATCTCAAGGGGACCGAGCAGCGTAAACTTAATCTCGCTGCCACCGAGCTCCTTGAGAGAGCCGGGGAGTCGGCTCCCGCGGAGGTAGCCCGCCTGGAGGCGGAAAAGGCAGCCTTAGCTAATGAGGTTGCCAAGCTAAAGGCTGCCCAGGCGGAGCAGGCCAAGGTCTTGGAGGAGGTACTGGCGACCGTTAGGTCACTCGGGCAGTCGCAGCCGGTGGCGCGTTCGGAAGGTTCGTCTGGAGAGACGTTCGCTGAATTTCAGCGACGTCTCTTCAACATTCTGGACGCCCGCTTTGAGGACGTGTATTTGCGGCTGCCTCTCGAGCGCCCAGTTCGGCCTCCTCTGGCCGCTGATCGGGACAGGCCGGAGTGGCCGCCGCTGCCAATACCGCGGCCTCGTGCCGCCGTTAGAACGCCGCCAACACCTGTGGCCGTGGCTGGGCCCTCAAAGGCTCTGCCTGCCGTCGTTGGTCCGCCAGGTACGTCTGTGGGGAAGGGCAAGGGCAAGGGCAAGGGCAAGTCTGTCCAGCCCGAGCCTGTTGCAGCTCCTCGAAGTCTGCCTGGCCCTGTGGCTGGAAAGGCGTCGGTGGTGCCTACTGTTGTCGCCCCAAATCCCCCCCAGCAATCTTCACGCGCAGGGGGGAAAAAGGGGAAAAAGAAGAAGGGGCGAAGCGCTCTTCCGGCTGCGCCTCCCCGTGAACCGCGCCCACTGCCTCCGGCCCCCACGTCCATGGATGAGGGCTGGACAGTGGTGGCGAGGAAAGGGAAGCGGCCCCAGCCCGCGCCGAGAGCTGCGGCTGCCACACTGCCGCAGCCACGGCCCCAGCCGAAACAGCCGAGGCCCGAGCCGAAGATACGGCTCCATAATAAGGCGGCCGTCACCCTAACGGTGACGCCGGAGGGATTGGCACGGGGCGTCACGTACGCCCTAGTCCTCCGGGAGGTGCAGCGGAATGTGCGCCTCGCCGACCTCGGCATAGCCGAAACGCGGGCCCGTCTGATGGCCACCGGCGGGTATCTCTACGAGGTACCCGGGCCGGAATCGGAGGCAAGGGCCGACTCCCTTGCTGAAAAAGTCAGGGAGGTGTTCCGTGGAACGGAGTTGGAGGGGGATGTTCGTGTCTCTCGCCCCTTCAAGTCCGCGGAACTGCGGGTCTCCGGGCTGGATGCGTCTGCCGACCCGGAGACCGTCGCAACGGCCCTTGCAAGGGCTGGCGGTTGCTCGGTGGAAGAAATGAAGGTCGGGGAGATCCGCCCCGACCGTTCTGGCCTTGGCGCGGCATGGGTGCGGTGCCCAGCCAAGGCCGCAAGTGTTATCGTTGGGGCGAAGAGGGTCCTGATTGGCTGGGTGGCGGCACAGATCCGCCTCCTTGAGCCGAGGCCCATGCGGTGTTTCCGGTGCCTATATAATGGGCATGTCCGGAACCGCTGCACCGATGAGTGTGACCGTAGCGGAATCTGCTACCGCTGCGGTCAAGTGGGCCACAAGGCCAAGGGGTGCTCCGCGGAGGCGCACTGCGCAGTCTGCGCAGCTGCGGGAAAACCCGCGGGGCACCAAGTGGGCGCCAAGGCGTGTGTCGCCTCCTCCCGCCCCCGCCGTTCTAAACGCGGTGGGCGCGGTGGGGTTGTGACCCAGCCGGACCCGACCCACAGCGTCGCACCGATGGAGATCGCCCATTAATATGGCGCAACGTTTCCTCCAGGCGAATATTAACCACTGCGCCAGAGCTCAGGATTTGCTCGTTCAGAGTCTGGCGCAGTGGTCGATACAAGTGGCTGTGGTCGCCGAGCCGTATTTTGTTCCTGTCAGGGATGATTGGGCAGGGGACCTGGACGGTTCGGTGGCCGTCATCACTCGGGGCGCTGCCGGCTCCCCACCCTTCGAAAAGGTAGCGAAGGGTTCGGGATGCGTGGCGGTTCTGTTGGGGGGGGTCTGGATTGTGGGAGTGTATTTCTCCCCCAACAGATCCCTGGCCGAGTTCGAGCTATTTCTCACTCGGCTGGGGGCCCTGGTGGTGCAAGGCAGTCAGCCTCGCCCCGTCCTCGTCGCCGGCGACTTCAACGCCAAGTCTCTGGCTTGGGGTTCGTCGGCGACCGACGTGCGCGGCGAGGCCCTGGAGGAGTGGGCGATCTCGTCCAGCCTGGCCGTCGTGAATCGCGGATCGGTGGACACGTGCGTGCGGCACAATGGCGGTTCGGTGGTGGACATCACGTTCGCCACCCCAGCACTAGCCCGCCGTGTCCGGGATTGGAGGGTCCTGGTGGACGAGGAGACGTTGTCGGATCACCGATACATTCGGTTCGACGTCGCCTCGTCCCCTACTGCCCAGTCTGGTGGTGGACCGACCGCTCCGCGATCGGACGGCCCGCGTTGGGGGTTGAAGCGCCTCAACGTCGAGGCCCTGAGGGAGGCCGCTCTGGCCCAGGCGTGGCTCCCCGTACCGGAGAGGCCGGTACGGGTCGAGGAGGAGGCGGCGTGGTTCGGGGCGGCGATGTCGCATGTCTGCGACGCAGCCATGCCCCGTGTCCGACGCCGGCCTGAGAAACGCCAGGTGTTCTGGTGGACGGCGGAGCTCACGCGGCTGCGTGTTTCGTGCGTGGCCGCGCGCCGTTGTCTCGCCAGGCACCGTCGTCGCCGGATTCGTCTGCCCGGCGACGAGGACCAGGAGCGGCTG
This sequence comes from Mimas tiliae, assembly GCA_905332985.1. Taxonomy (NCBI): domain Eukaryota; kingdom Metazoa; phylum Arthropoda; class Insecta; order Lepidoptera; family Sphingidae; genus Mimas; species Mimas tiliae. The sequence goes on from HG995242.1 coordinate 20,273,790, forward strand.
CTTCACGGCCTCTACAAAGAGGCCAAGAGAGCGCTGCATGTGGCAATAGCGGGAGCAAAGTCTGCGGCTCGAAGGGAGTTCCGGAGCACTCTCGATAACGATCCGTGGGGGCGTCCGTACCGCGTGGCGATGAAAAAGTGTCGCCCGTGGGCGCCCCCGCTGACGCAGAGTCTCCGGGGCGACCTAGTCGAGGAGGTCGTCGCGGCTTTGTTCCCGGCCACCGAGGATGTCACTCCTCCACCGATGGCGCCAGGTCCAGCGGCGCCATCGTCGTTGAGTTCGGCAGGGGTTGTTTCCGAGGTTTCGCCCGCAGAGTTGCGGGCGGCAGTGGTTCGGCTGCGGGGCAAGAACACCGCCCCAGGGCTCGATGGTATCCCCGGCAAAGCCTGGGTGCTAGCCCTCGAGTTCCTGGGTGCGAGGCTCCGCGGCCTTTTCTCCGCCTGTATGGAGCAGGGCGTCTTCCCGTCGCGCTGGAAGACCGGGAAGCTCGTCCTGCTCAAGAAGGAGGGCCGACCCGCAGAGTCGCCATCGGCCTACCGGCCCATCGTGTTGCTCGACGAGGTCTGCAAATTATTTGAGAGGGTCATTCATGCTCGCCTCGTCGAGCACCTTGAAGGGGTCGGGCCGGACCTGGCGGATTGTCAATACGGGTTCCGGCATGGCCGATCGACAATCCACGCGATTTTGCGGGTTAAGGCACAGGCGGAAGATGCAGTAGCCCGGGGCAAGGTGGTCGTGGCGGTGTCTCTCGACATCGCCAACGCGTTTAATACGCTGCCCTGGGCCTGCATAAACGAAGCACTGCGGTACCACGTGGTGCCACCGTATTTGCGGCGTCTGGTGCACTCGTACCTATCTGATAGGGACGTGTTGTCCCGTTTGGGCCGGGTCCCTGAACGCCCGCTGTGTCACTCTACTGCGTAAACCGCAGCGCTTAGTGGCACAGCGGATCATCAGGGGCTACCGCACGGTCTCCCATGAGGCGGCCTGCCTGTTGGCGGGTACTCTCCCTTGGGAGTTGGACGCCCAGCACCTCTCGTCTGCGTTCTTTTGGCGAGAGGGGGCGTCCCAACGTACGCAGAGATTGGCTCCGAGGGAGATTGCGGCCCGATTTCGCAGAGCCGCCGTGGAGGAGTGGCATGCCAGGCTGGAGAGCCCTAGTGCCGGTGTGAGGACTGTCGCGGCAGTGCGTCCTGTCCTTGTCGAGTGGGTCGACAGGCGCCACGGTGCGCCTACATTCCGGCTGACACAGGTGCTGACGGGCCACGGGTGTTTCGGCTCGTACCTGTGTCGCATAGCCGGAAAAGAGGATTCCGCCGTGTGCCACCATTGTGGCAACTGCCGCGAGGACACGGCACAACACACGTTAGAGGAGTGTCCAGCCTGGAGTGACGAGCGCAGCGCTCTCAGAGCAGTCGTCGGAGGAGACCTGTCGCTGCCGACCGTGGTGTCTGCCATGGTCGGCAGCCGGAGGTCTTGGCGGGCGGTAGCCTCCTTTTGCGAGTGCGTCATCTCGCAGAAGGAGAGCGCCGAGCGGGATCGTGAGCAGAACGATCCCGCACGCCGCCAAAGGAGACGTAGGAGGCGTCGGGTGGACGACTGACCGGCGTCTCCCGCCCTGTGGAATGGGGGCGTTTGGAGAATTCCACCACGGTATCCCCTGCCTGTCGTAAGAGGCGACTAATTGGGGCCATCGGGGGTCGTAGGCGCGCAGCCGGGGGCTGTCGTAGCGCCATTATTGTACTGTTGTACATGCGACCCCGGGATGGACGGCAGCACGGGTGGTCGGCCTCGTGTCTGCCGTTGACGCCGAGGGCGTCCTTCGGTGTGCGGGGGCTTCTGAGCCCCCCATAAGGAGACGGGCCGCAAGGCGGCACCGCGCAGGGGCGGTTCCGGTAGCAATCCTTAGATTTAGCTAAGGATACCCCGGGGCCGCTCCACATGCGCCGAAGAAGGCCACCGCGGGGTTTTAGTTGGTATGCCGGTGTAGGTTGTAAATTCGCTTTCCCCGCGACAAAAAAAAAAAAAAAAAAGGTTAGGTTAGGTTAGGTTAGGTTAGGTTAGGTTTTTTTTTTTTTTTTTTTTTAATGTGGGGCTGTTTATGTCCCCACTCTAGTACCCCCATATGGTTGGATAGGGCCTTTTTATATCTTCATATTTTCCTCAAAATTTTTGTGTTGTATGTTCCTCTTCTCCTCTATGCGTTTTAATTTCTTACTTATTTGTCTATTTACTAATTTTATGGTTTGAATTTTTTTTTTTTTCTGTCTACTATTACTTTATTTTCAATTAACTTTTATTTCCTAGACTTTTCTATAGTTTCTTTTCCTATCTTTTATTTTTGTAATGTTCTTATTTATCATATCTGTTATCCCGCTATTTCTTTAACACTGCAAAAGGTAGCGCCAAAGCCACTTTGCCGTTTCCTTTTGTTACTTATTTGTTGTTTAGCGTTCCTTTTTGTTCCATCATTCCGTTTCCAAAGCCAGGTCGTTCTTTTGCCGTGCCATCTGGTCTCACATTTGCCATCTTAGCAATACGCTATACATGATCTTGCCAATGTGTCCCATTTTTTCCTCACTGGGCAATCCTCACTAAAGGTGTTATGGCCCACGTCCGCGAGTTTCGCCCTTTGGCAATTGCAGCATGCAGCTGGTTCTGCTGCGAGCCAATCTGCACACTCGGCCTTTTTGTGCGGCCCGCCGCAGTGACTACAGGCCTCCAGAGAGGCATGGCAGAATCGCCTCCCATGTCCATAGCCCAAACACTTTGAGCATTGGACAAGGGGGGACTGGTCCTCTACCTTGACTCTCTGGACGTCCACAAACACTGCGCCGGTATCTGTGACGATCCTCCAAATTTCGGGCGACACTCGCAGGATTATGTGAGCCATCAGAGGGTTTCGGGTTCTTCTTCTATACGTGACTTCCATTCTCTCTTTGTCCTTCCCTATCCCATCGAGTAGGTGCCTGTTCTGTTTCTTTATGGCTTTCACAATTTCTTCATCGGAGTGACTATTCATTACATGTTTTATGATTACCAATGGGTCCTTATTTTTAATGTCTTCGATGTTAAGACTTTTTTCATTTTTGTTTATGTTGCGTTTAATTTTTATGAGTTCTTCTTTGTCTTGGCATCCTACTATTACTTTTCTGTCCTTAGCTTTTCTTATTCTGTCCACTTTTATCCCTTCCTCTTTTGCATTAACAGCCTTCCTTATTTTTTCCATCACGACCTCTCCTGTCTCTAGTTCGTCGTTGGAGGTCACCACGATCGAGTGCAGCGCCGTAGCCACCTCAGTCGTTTTGACTTTGGGGGAACCGGCAACTGCACTCGCATACGTTCTTTGGCTGGCCAGATCTTCACGGTGCCTAGTTATTTCCTCTCTCATTCTTTCCATAGCCTCTTTTGTTTCCTTCATAGCCCTTAAATGTTCCTCTAATTTTTCTGTCAATTCACTTCTTAATTCTTCTGATCCCCTGCTTCTTTCAATTTCCTTTACTTCTTCCTTTCCTTGCTCCGTCTGCGTCTCCTTTGTTTCTTCCATCCTTTTATACTTTCTTCCTTCCTCCGCATCCTTTACCAACTGCATCATTCGTAATGCCGATTCGATGATTTCATTTTTAATTTCGGTCTTTGTATTACGGCTCATATTGATGGACATCCTTATTCTATTTAGACGGGCAGAGGCTTCCGTTATCCGGTCCTTGTACGTGCCTTTCGGCTTGGGCATCTGTCGCGCCTGCTCGGCGGGTCTTGGATCTGAGCTATCCAGCTTCGATTCAATACTGCGCCGAGCCTGCGCGACGGTTGCTCTTGCCGGTTCCTCGGGACTGGACTCCGGTGACAAGGGTTTGGCTGCGCCTCTCTTCGCAGGTGTTCGGAACATTTTTATTGGGGGTACGCGTCACAGAATATAAGTAAGTAAGTGTAAATGGCTTACGTGTCAATCAGTCAGATAAATTATGGTAAGTAAGTAAGGAGTATAATTTGTATAAAGTTTTACAATGTAAAAGTTAAAATAAATTTTTAATTGAATTTTTCTTAGCGAAAATTGTCTTAAATATTTTTAGTTTATATTTATTAATAATGCCAAAATCTGTAAGACTAACGTTTATATAAATTTAACAATAATTTTGTAATTTACAGAATAACCGGTACCGAGTTGATATACCAAACTGAGACTAGAGTGGGTGGGGGGGCAATTTTTGACTTTTCCCGCGTATTTTGGGCGCGCTTTCGCACGGATTGGGTCGGGGGCCCAGAGGGGGTCACAAATAAATGGTTTTTGGATTTTAGGGACGGTAAATTATGAAAATATTTACGAAAATATGGTAAAAATTAGGTAAATTAATATAAAATTTGTGTTTTTTATGTTTCAGATGCGGCAAAAACCACACCGAAGCGGCGGGGCCGGCGGGGGGGATGTAACGACGCAGGAAAATCAACAAAGCCTCTGATAATTTTGAAGAAAACTACTGAAATGTGTCAATTTTATGTGAAAAAATGACAAAAACGTCTTTAATTAAATAATTTATTATATAACTATATATAACATTCGGCACAGCCGTACGCGCACCGTCAAGACGAACAGATCGACACCAAAATCTATATTATAATGTCAAAAAAGACTTCAAAAATTTTCAAAAAGTCAAGAATTTTTTCTTAGTATGGCACGAGCTTAGGTGGTTTCAGTACATTAATCAATAAAAATATGCGAATCTCTAAATATGCAACTTTTTGACTTTTCCCGCGTATTTTGGGCGCGCTTTCGCACGGATCGGGTCGGGGGCCCAGAGGGGGTCACAAATAAATGGTTTTTGGATTTTAGGGACGGTAAATTTTGAAAATATTTACGAAAATATGGTAAAAATTAGGTAAATTAATATAAAATTTGTGTTTTTTATGTTTCAGATGCGGCAAAAACCACACCGAAGCGGCGGGGCCGGCGGGGGGGATGTAACGACGCAGGAAAATCAACAAAGCCTCTGATAATTTTGAAGAAAACTACTGAAATGTGTCAATTTTATGTGAAAAAATGACAAAAACGTCTTTAATTAAATAATTTATTATATAACTATATATAACATTCGGCACAGCCGTACGCGCACCGTCAAGACGAACAGATCGACACCAAAATCTATATTATAATGTCAAAAAAGACTTCAAAAATTTTCAAAAAGTCAAGAAGGGTTAGGTTAGGTTAGGTTAGGTTAGGTTAGGTTAGGTTAGGTTAGGTTAGGTTAGGTTAGGTTAGGTTAGGTTAGGTTAGGTTAGGTTAGGTTAGGTTAGGTTAGGTTAGGTTAGGTTAGGTTAGGTTAGGTTAGGTTAGGTTAGGTTAGGTTAGGTTAGGTTAGGTTAGGTTAGGTTAGGTTAGGTTAGGTTAGGTTAGGTTAGGTTAGGTTAGGTTAGGTTAGGTTAGGTTAGGTTAGGTTAGGTTAGGTTAGGTTAGGTTAGGTTAGGTTAGGTTAGGTTAGGTTAGGTTAGGTTAGGTTAGGTTAGGTTAGGTTAGGTTAGGTTAGGTTAGGTTAGGTTAGGTTAGGTTAGGTTAGGTTAGGTTAGGTTAGGTTAGGTTAGGTTAGGTTAGGTTAGGTTAGGTTAGGTTAGGTTAGGTTAGGTTAGGTTAGGTTAGGTTAGGTTAGGTTAGGTTAGGTTAGGTTAGGTTAGGTTAGGTTAGGTTAGGTTAGGTTAGGTTAGGTTAGGTTAGGTTAGGTTAGGTTAGGTTAGGTTAGGTTAGGTTAGGTTAGGTTAGGTTAGGTTAGGTTAGGTTAGGTTAGGTTAGGTTAGGTTAGGTTAGGTTAGGTTAGGTTAGGTTAGGTTAGGTTAGGTTAGGTTAGGTTAGGTTAGGTTAGGTTAGGTTAGGTTAGGTTAGGTTAGGTTAGGTTAGGTTAGGTTTTTTTTTTTTTTTTTTTTTTTTTTTGTGGGGGGACTCCCCCCCGGCTGCTCCCTCTGATACTTTTAATTCAGAGTATGTCTACCTGATTAATTCACATACCTTTATTTAAAAAACTCATCAATATAAGAAAATGGAATTTACATCATTTAGTATGCCTGGAATAAAAAAAGTCTAAATCTAACATACATGAGACATACTTTTAAAACTGAGTTTATATTATTTAATAAAAATTACATTAGTACAGTTACAATTTAAAATCGTGTCTTCATCACAAAACCAGCTTTTCAGTGGCAACTAGAAACATATAATCTTATATTACATACTGTAGTTGCCCTGTCTATTTGTTCCTTTTCAACACGCTACACGCTAATGTTTTACAAAATTGTACGAACTTAGGTCTAATATCACAATTATCCAACATACCGCTCAGATTATCTTTGCTTACAATCTTGTCAATCTCTGTTTCAAGATTAGTTCGTTGATACAGGTATATTGGGCATTCAGTCAACACGTGTACCACATCTTCTGTGGCTGCTGGGTCACAGATACATGAGGGGCTCTCCTTGCACTTGAAGCGATTCAAATACTCGGAGAATCCCCCATGGCCCGTGAAGACTTGGGTGAGGACTGGGTCCACCGGCATCTTCCTGATCACTTTATAGGCTTCTCTAGCGTCAGGGAAAAACAGCTTCGTTACCGATGCTGTTTCTCCAGCCCTGTATCGCTCATTCCATTCGTCAATCGACTCCTGACGGATTTGTCGCTTGACGAACGAAATGGGACATCGGTCATAATCGGGCCTCCTTTTTAGGGCAGTAGCCGCCGCCTTCGCGAGCTCGTCCGCACGCTCGTTCCCTGCCAACCCCACGTGCGCCTTAACCCAAAAGAGGTTAATGGTTTTTCCGCGCTCTTTGGTCTCATTCAACATTTTTGAGATGTCGAATGCTATGGGGTGGAGAGAATTTCCGCGCGCGACCGTCTCGAGAGCGGCCCGTGAATCGCAGAAGATGCTGTATTGGTGGTACTTTTCGCTGGAGGCTATTTGCACGGCCTTGCGCAGGGCCAGCAGCTCCGCCTGGTAAACGGTGCAGAACGATTCCAGCTTAATTTTGGTGGCTTTTGTCTCGGCGTCGCCATCCCAAAGGGACACCGAAGCTCCGACTTGGCCACCAATTTTGCTGCCATCAGTGAACACCCTACGGGTGTTTGCAGCCTCTAGGTCAAGTTCTGCGTCGTTGACCACGCATTTGAACTGCAAAGCCCTGCGCCTGGCTGGATGTTCCAAGTTGGCAAAAGGCACAGGACATTCCACGTCCCGGTCACCCACCACATGCCGAGTGTGTCCCTTTTTCACTTCGTATAGAAGCGCCGCTTCTCGGACACGAATGTCTAGCGGAAGGATCCCAGCAAGTAGCAGGGCCGAGTGTAGCGAAACGGTCCTGTAGCCTTTTACCATCTTTTGTGCAAAGCCTCGTTGAACCACTGCAAGTTTTTTACGTATGCCTATCTTGTTACTTGCAGGCGCCCAGGCACTGGCTGCGTATAAGATCGTTGGTTCAACAACTGCGGTGTAAAGCATTTTTACCACCTCAGGTCCCAGCCCCCACTGCACCTTTGCAGCAGTTGCCAGTCGTCTGTGGAAGGTTATGGCCTTCCTACAGACTTCGGAGACGTGCGTGTTAAACGTTAGCTTCTCGTCCACAGTCAAGCCCAATATCTTTATTTCTTTTGACAGTCCAATATCTACACCCCCCATTCGCAAGATTGGTGAGTCATATTTTAGTCGTCGTGTTACGACCATAGCCTTCGTCTTTCTTGGGGCAAATTTCAGCTTATTCTTGACTCCCCAATCCTGCACATAGGCCAGTGCTTCGTTGGCCTGTCTCTGTATCTTTAGTGTTTCATCCCCGTGAAACACTAAAACGACATCATCGGCGAAAGCTTGGCAGTAATCGCCCCGGCTGGCTAACCCCTTGAGCAATGGGTCGAGGAGCAGGTTCCACATGATGGGCCCACCAATGGATCCTTGAACGCATCCCTTGGTGGTCCCCCTCGCGTGTTCTACCCCGGCGTAGCGAACCTTTACTCTTCGGCTCTCAAAGTAGCTATTTACTATCCGTCTCAGATTTTTCGGACATCCTTCCTCAGACAGTCTGACCTTAATGGCAGGCCACCAAGCACTGTCGAAGGCTCCCTCTATATCCAGTGAGACTATGGTGATGATTTTCTTCTCACTTAATTTACTCCTGATGTACTGGAGTAGGGTATAGAGGGAGTCTTCCGTGCCTTTTTGGGGCATAAAGCCGTACTGTCGAGTACTCATCCTAGGTAGTAAATGCCACTTTACTCTTCCCACCACTATTTTCTCCAGAATCTTCCCCATCACGGGCAACAGTCCTATCGGTCTATACGACTTTACGTCTGTGTAATCCTCCTTTCCGGGTTTCCGGAGTACTACGACCGTGGCCTCCTTCCAGATGGTCGGGAAGTGGCCTAATTCGAGGCACTTGTTAGCCAGTGACAGGTACAACTCTGGGTTTTTTCGGATAGCCTGTTTGCAGATGTCGGATGTTAGGCCATCTGCTCCCGGGGCTTTTTTGGGGTTGAAGCTGTCTGTAGCTGCTAGGATTTCATCCATTGTAAATGGCGGGTCCTGATGGTCATTATCCGTACCGTCATTTATGCTATCAGCTTCAGCCCGTATACGCTGATGTTCTGCGTTATCATCTTCCATCCGGTCGTCCGGATAGAAGACTTCCGCCAAAACCTTCGCCGATTCTTCTGAACTTAGGATGCACCCATCTCTTTTCAAGGGAATGTCCTCCTGCCTCTTCGTGACTTTCCCTATCACTCGATAAATGCCATCCCAGACGGTTTCCCTGCCTTGCTTTGCACAGAAGGTCTTCCAGCTGTTTATTTGGGCCTTCTTAGATTCTGTCTCGTACTTCTCTTTTGCTCTCAGATACTCTTCGACGACGAACGCCCTGCGGACTGGGGCTGCGCAGCGGATCCTTCTCCTCCTGGTGACCATGGCCTTTTTCAACGCGGCGATTTCATCAGACCACCACGGTGTGGATAATTTTTTGTGTGCTTTTAATTTTGGGATAGAGTCGCTACATGATTCTACTATTACTTTACTATAATTTTCTACAAACCTGTCTATTTCTATTTTGTTTTGTATGCGCTCTATCTCTTCTGAATTTACGTTGCAGGTGTTAGTTAGTTGGGTAATTTTATCATTAAATTTATCCCAATTAGCTTTTTTAGTATTGAATAGCCGAGTGGTTCGTTTAATTTCAAATTGTTTTAGTTTGCCGAGTCTAATATTAAACAAAATTGCGTTGTGGTCTGAGCTCACCAGATCTTCGTTGACCCTCCACTCGTTCACCAGGCCGAAAAGGTCCTCTGAGCATAGTGTTATGTCCACATGACTTTTGTAATGTATACCACCCCTAAAGGTGTCAAAAGTTGGCGTGTCTCCGTCGTTGAGCACCTGGAGGCCCCACTCTCCTATTGCATCAGCAAGGTCTTCTCCCCTCCGGTCAGTGACCTCACTGCCCCACCACATACTCTTAGCGTTGAAGTCTCCGCCGATGAGGATGTTTGTGGGCCCTAGTTCGCACACAATTCTCCCCAGTTGCTCCAGGTATGGCCCTATGGGTTTGTCTGGTTCGAAGTAGAGAGAGACCACGGCGATTTCTCGGTTTCCGGCATATAATTTCACCACTGAGATGTTGGGCGTGGTGAAATTTGGACACTGTGTGACTTTGGTGTTCAAGTCAAATACTACAATTGCAGCTTTTACGGTAGTATTGTCCATGCCTGTGTGTTGGAAGATCCTCGTCCCGCCGTAGTCCCTAACCCTACCTCGAGCTCCCACATATGGCTCCTGGAGTAGAGCGAACGCCATTTTTCTGCTCACGGCCTCCAGCATCACCTCCTGAGTAGCAAGTTGCTTTCTCTGGAGGTTAGCCTGGGCCACGAGCAATGGCCGTGCTCCTTCTGGGGGATCTTGGTGTTCACTTACCCCCGAGGCCACCTTAGCAATACGCTATAGCAGACCTCGCCAGGGCATCCCACTTTCTCCTCACCGGACATTCCCCGCTAAAAGCATTATGGTCGGCTCTGTCGAGACCGGCCCTGGTGCAATTGCAGCACTTTGGGGGCGCTTGCGCAAGCCAGTCGGCGCAATCCTTTTTAAGGTGAGCGCCCCCGCAGTGACTGCACACTTCAGCCCGCTCCCTGCAGAACCGCCTCCCGTGGCCGTATCCGAGGCAGCCAGAGCACTGGACCAATGGAGATTGGTCCTCGACCCTCACACGCTGGACGTCTATATACAAAGACCCTTGGTCGAGGAAGCGTTTCCACAGCTCCGGAGACAGTTGCAGTACAATATGCGCTGTCAACGCATTCCTTGCACCCTTCCGGTATTTAACCGTGATGCGAGCGTTTTCGGCGCTCACATCTCCCAAAAGATGGCGGTTTTGGGACTTTATAGCTTGAACTATCTCCTCATCTGAGTTGTGGTTCAGCACGCTCCTCAAGACCACTAACGGGTCCTTGTTTTTTACGTCCTCGACTGTGAGTCGTCCGTCTGGCCTAATCCTTTTCTTAACTTTATCGAGCTCTTCCTTCGTGTTGCAACCTAAGATCACCTTTCGATCTTTCCCCTTCCTAATCCGATCTATCTTGAGACCCTCCTGATTTGCATTTACTTGTTTCCGAATGCGGTCGAAAACTTGCTCGCCAGTGTCATTCTGGTCCACCGAGGCAATGACAACAGAGTGCATTGCTGCACTCCGTTCCGGTCTCTGCCCCGGGGGCCCCGAAGCTACGCTGGCGTAGCTCGCTCTTTCCTTGAGCGCTTCCGTATGTTTCCGCATTTCTTGTGCTAAGGTCTCCATTTCCTCTTTGTTCTTCCTTAGCATCTCGCTGTGTTCTTTCATCTGCTTGACGAGCTGTTCTTCCGCCACTTTCCTTGTTGCTTCGTCAACTTTTGTGCTTTGGTCTTCTTCTTTCCTTTCCACAGCTTTGTATGCCTTCCCTTCCTCAGCCTCTTTGACGAGTCGGTATAGCTTTTCGCTCGCATCGATGACCTCGTTCTTTATCTCTGTCTTGAGATTCCTGCTGTTTCCGATATTTAGCTTGACTCGCATAAGGCAAGCCTTCGCTGCAGCAGTACGGGTCGGATGGGATGGAGCTGTCACCGGTGACTTCTCGACGGCGTTTGTCACGCTCGTCGTTTTCTTTACCGGCGCCGACGCCGAGGTCTTCCCCTCCGGTTGCACCGACTTGGCCTTCGGCCGCGCAGGCCC
>HG995242.1:20290000-20297261 GCA_905332985.1 Mimas tiliae
GCGTTTTAATTGCCTTCACTATTTCCTCATCTGAGTGGCTATTCATCACATGTTTGATGACGACGAGAGGGTCTTTATTTTTAATATCTTCAAAATTTAAACTTTTTTCATTTTTACTTATGTTCTTTTTAATTTTGATTATCTCTTCTTTGTCTCGGCAACCTAATATAACTTTTCTATCTTTCGCTTTTCTTATACTGTCCACTTTTATCCCTTCCTCCTTTGCTTTCACAGCCTTCCTTATCTTTTCCATTACTACCTCTCCCGTTTCTAGGTCATCATTGGAGGTCACCACTATCGAGTGCAGCGCCGTAGCCACCTCAGTCGTTTTGACTTTGGGGGAACCGGCAACTGCACTCGCATACGTTCTTTGGCTGGCCAGATCTTCACGGTGCCTAGTTATTTCCTCTCTCATTCTTTCCATAGCCTCTTTTGTTTCCTTCATAGCCCTTAAATGTTCCTCTAATTTTTCTGTCAATTCACTTTTTAATTCTTCTGATCCCCTGCTTCTTTCAATTTCCTTTACTTCTTCCTTTCCTTGCTCCGTCTGCGTCTCCTTTGTTTCTTCCATCCTTTTATACTTTCTTCCTTCCTCCGCATCCTTTACCAACTGCATCATTCGTAATGCCGATTCGATGATTTCATTTTTTATTTCGGTTTTGGTGTTCCGGCTCATATTTATCGACATTCGAATTCGGTTAAGACGGGCAGAGGCTTCCGTTGTCCGGTCCTTATATGTGCCTTTCGGCTTGGGCATCTGTCGCGCCTGCTCGGCGGGTCTTGGATCTGAGCTATCCAGCTTCGATTCAATACTACGCCGAGCCTGCGCGACGGTTGCTCTTGCCGGTTCCTCGGGACTGGACTCCGGTGACAAGGGTTTGGCTGCGCCTCTCTTCGCAGGTGTTCGGAACATTTTAATTGGGGGTACGCGTCACAGAATTCAAGTTTGTAAGTGTAAAGAGCTTACGTGTCAGTCGGTCAGTAATATTATGATAAAAAAGTATAAAATATAATTAGTGTAAAGTTTTACTATGTAAAAGTCCAAATAAAATTTAAAATTAATCTTTTTTCATCAAAAGTTGTCTCAATATTTGTATTTATTTTTATTTATGACGATACGATCTGTTGGATCAAAGTTTAACCAAATAAGACCTAAATTTAGAAATTTTGAAAATAACCGATACCGAGTCGATATACCAAAATGAGGCTAGGGTGGGTGGGGGGTCAATTTTTTGACTTTTCCGGCGTTTTTTGGGCGCGCTTTCGCACGAATCGGGTCGGGGGCCCAGAGGGGGTCACAAATAAATGGTATTTGGATTTTAGGGACGGTAAATTTTGAAAATATTTGCGAAAATATGGTAAAAATTAGGTAATTTAATATAAATTATGTGTTTTTTATGTTTCAGATGCGGCAAAAACCACACCGAAGCGGCGGGGCCGGCGGGGGGGATGTAACGACGCAGGAAAATCAACAAAAACTCTGATAATTTTGAAGAAAACTACTGAAATGTGTCAATTTTCTGTGAAAAAATGACAAAAACGTCTTTAATTAAATAATTTATTATATAACTATATATAATATTCGGCACAGCCGTACGCGCACCGTCAAGACAAACAGATCGATACCAAAAATTACGTGATATTGTCAAAAATGAGACTTCAAAAAATTTTAAAAAGTCAAGAGGGTTAGGTTAGGTTAGGTTAGGTTAGGTTAGGTTAGGTTAGGTTAGGTTAGGTTAGGTTAGGTTAGGTTAGGTTAGGTTAGGTTAGGTTAGGTTAGGTTAGGTTAGGTTAGGTTAGGTTAGGTTAGGTTAGGTTAGGTTAGGTTAGGTTAGGTTAGGTTAGGTTAGGTTAGGTTAGGTTAGGTTAGGTTAGGTTAGGTTAGGTTAGGTTAGGTTAGGTTAGGTTAGGTTAGGTTAGGTTAGGTTAGGTTAGGTTAGGTTAGGTTAGGTTAGGTTAGGTTAGGTTAGGTTAGGTTAGGTTAGGTTAGGTTAGGTTAGGTTAGGTTAGGTTAGGTTAGGTTAGGTTAGGTTAGGTTAGGTTAGGTTAGGTTAGGTTAGGTTAGGTTAGGTTAGGTTAGGTTAGGTTAGGTTAGGTTAGGTTAGGTTAGGTTAGGTTAGGTTAGGTTAGGTTAGGTTAGGTTAGGTTAGGTTAGGTTAGGTTAGGTTAGGTTAGGTTAGGTTAGGTTAGGTTAGGTTAGGTTAGGTTAGGTTAGGTTAGGTTAGGTTAGGTTAGGTTAGGTTAGGTTAGGTTAGGTTAGGTTAGGTTAGGTTTTTTTTTTTTTTTTTTATTTGCTATGCCCCACTCTCGTTCCCCTAACCCTAGTTAGAGCTCTTTTTCACCCCCTACCCTTCCCTATTCTATCTTTATTGGTTCATTTCTATGCTCCTAGTCTCAATGGTCCTACTTTTCCTAATCCTAGCTATTTTCTTATTTTATTGGAACGACTTTTTTCTTTTCTTTATTTACATACATTTTTTCACTTAATTTAACTTATCTACCTTATAACTATTCCAGTTTATCTTATTTTTACTTACATTATTTCTTAGTTTCTAGTAATATATAATCTATACATTGTATATCTAGCCTAACTTATTTCTACTTATTTCTATTTGCTACGCTAATTACTACATTTCTACAATACTTAATAAACTTATCTCTACTTTCCTTATTTGCTATTAATTTACATACTGTATTTCTTTTAATGTCTATACCTAACTCTATTTCTAAATCTAGTCTTTTCATCAGATACACTGGGCATTCGGTTATAACGTGCACTAAACTTTGGTCTTCTGCAGGGTCACAGATACATGACGGGCTCTCCTTGCACTTGAAGCGGTACAAGTATTCGGAGAACCCGCCATGCCCCGTGAACACCTGCGTCGTGACGGGATCCGTTTGGATCTTCCCGATGATTTGGCGGGCCTCCACAGCACTCGGGAAGAAGAGCTTTGTGGTTGAGGCCGTCTCGCCCTGTACGTAGCGCTCGTTCCACTCGCCAATCGACTCCAGACGAATCTGTCGTTTGACGAATGAAACGGGACACTTATCGTAGTCAGGTTTAACTTTGAGATTCAGCGCAGCATCCTTTGCGAGCTCGTCTGCGCGCTCGTTTCCCTCCAACCCTGCGTGAGCTTTTATCCAGAATAACGATACTATTCTGCCGCGTTCTTTATTGCTTCTGATCATTTTTTGAATTTGGAACGCTAGGGGGTGGAGGGAAGCTCCGTCAGCGACGGTTTCCAGCGCCGCTCTAGAGTCGCTCAGGATGCTGCACTGAGCCGCCTCCCCAACCACCGCCTCTGCCACCGCCCTGTGGAGGGCCACCATCTCTGCCTGGTAGACGGTGCAGAATGATTCCAGTTTGAGTTTTTTGGTTTTGGTCTCGGCGGCGTTCTGCCAAATGGAGATTGCCGCTCCGACCTTACCATCGATCTTACTGCCGTCTGTGAAGATAGCTCGGCCTTCTCTAGTTATTTGGTTCACTTCTGCACCGTCCACCAGACACCGGTATTTAATAGTGCCACGTTGCGCTGGGTGTTCAAGATTTTCGAAGGCCACAGGCCGTTCCACCTCCCGGTCCCCTATCACCCGCCGGGACCAGCCCCTTTTGATTTCGTACAGGGAGGCATTCTCCCTGGCACGAATATCCAGGGGCAGTATCCCGGCGAGGAGAAGGGCCGAGTTTAATGAGACGGTCCTGTAGGCCTTCGTAATCTTTTGCGCGAAACCTCTTTGGACAACAGCGAGCTGCTTTTTTATCCCTAATTTGTGTGAAGCCGGGGCCCATACACTTGCTCCATATAGTATGGTTGGCTCTACTACAGCCGTATACAGCAGTTTGATGATGTCTGGTCCCAGCCCCCACTGCGTTCTTGCTGCCGTGGACAGTTTTTGGTAAAAACCCACTGCCTTCTTACATACGTTGGTAACGTGGGCGTTAAAGGTCAGCCCGCTGTCGATTGTGACTCCCAGTATCTTCATCTGTTTTTCCAGACCAATGTCCACGCCACCCATGTGGAGGATCGGAGAATCATACTTCAGTTTTCTGGTTATCACCATTGCCTTTGTCTTGTTCGGGGCGAACTTAAGTTTGTTTTTGATTCCCCAATCCCTCACACAGGCCAGCGTTTCATTGGCCTGTTTTTGTATCTTGCTCATCTCATGTCCGTCGAATGCGAGCACTACGTCATCGGCAAAAGCTTGGCAGTAAATACCCCGTCTATCAAGCTCCGATAGTAGTGGGTCGAGGAGCAGATTCCAGAAGGTTGGACCCCCAATGGAGCCCTGCACGCATCCCTTGGAGGTCCACCTCTCATACTCTTCCCCGGAGTACCTCAGTCTGACTTTTCTGCTCTCGAGGTAGCTATCTATTACCCTTCTGATGTTGATTGGACATCCTTCCTCCGACAGTCTGACTCTAATTGCCGGCCACCAGGCGCTGTCGAAGGCCCCCTCTATGTCCAGTGAGACAATAAGGACAATTTTCTTTTCAGAAAGTTTGTTCCTTATATGTCTCATCAAAACGTAGAGGGAGTCTTCGGTGCTCCTCTGCGGCATAAAGCCAAACTGTCGGGGGCTTGTCCTCGGGTAGAGATACCACCTCACTCGCCCCACCACCATCTTCTCCAGTATCTTCCCCATCACAGGCAAAAGGCCTATCGGTCTGTACGATTTGACGTTCGTGTAGTCCTCCTTGGCAGGTTTCCGGAGGACTATGACCGTTGCCTCCTTCCAGGTGGTCGGGAAGTGGCCAAGTTCGAGGCACTTGTTTGCCAGTGATAGGTACAATTCTGGGTACTTATCTATAGCTTGCTTACAGATGTCAGCCGTTAGGCCGTCTGCTCCCGGGGCTTTCTTTGGATTGAAGCTGTTTGCAGCCGCACTTAGTTCGTCCAGTGTAAATGGTGGGTCATGGATCTCAGCATCGACTTTGTCATTTACTCGTGCGGCTGCCTCTCTTGTACGCTGATGGTCTGCGTTGTCTTCTTCTTTATTGTCTTCTGGATAGAAGGTTTCTGCCAATAGCTTTGCCGAGTCCTTCAAGCTTAGGGTCTCTCCGTTCTTGGTCAATGGCAGGTCTTCATGCTTTTTGGATACCTTCCCAATCACTCTATATATCCCGTCCCAGATGTTCTCCTTATCCTGTTTTTTACAGAATTCCTTCCAACTATCTACTTGTGCCTTCTTGGCTTCATTCTCATATCTCTCTTTTGATTGCAGGTACTCATCAACGACCTTAGCTCTTCGAATCGGCGCTGCGCATCGGATTCTCCTTTTCCTGGTGGTGACTTCCTTCTTCATTCTGGCGAGTTTCTCGGACCACCACGGTAAGTTGTGTTTGTTTTTTACTTTAATTAGCGGTATTGTCTCGTTGCTAGTTTTTATTATTGTATCTATGTATTTTTCTATTGTATTATCTAGATTTGATTTATTGTTGATGTTATTTATTTCTGATTCTGTTAGTTGGTTGCTGTGCAATAATTGTTCCAGTTTTTCAGCAAAGTGGGTCCAATTAGCCTTATTTGTGTTGTACTTTTTTGTAGATTTAAATTTCTGTATTGTAAATTTACTTTTAATTCTATCAATTTTGAAGGTTATTGCGTTATGGTCCGAGTCCGCCATGGTGTCGTCCACCTTCCAGTCCCTTGTCAGGTCCAGGATATCCTCAGTGCAGGCCGTGATGTCAATGTGGCTGGTGAGGAGTTTTCCTCCTCGCACTGTTTCGAATGTTGGAGCTTTGCCGCTGTTGAGCACCTGCAATCCGTGTTCCTCCAGCATTCCTGCCATTTCCTCTCCCCTCCCGTCAGTGTCCGCGCTGCCCCACCATATGCTTTTGGCATTGGTGTCACCCCCTATGAGGATTCCGCGAGGGCCCAGTTTTTCAACTATCTTCCCCAACTGCTGCAGGTATGGCCCTATGGGTTTATCCGGCTCAAAGTAGAACGAGATAACCACTATCTCACGGGTTCCCGTTTGGATCTTCACCACTGTGATGTTGGTTGTGGTGAGGGACGGACATTGGGCCACCGTCCAGTCGCCGTTGAAAACTGCAACGGCTGACTTGACAACGGCCCCCTGCCCGTTTTCTCCCTGGAAGATCCTCACCCCCCGGTGGTCTCTCACTCTACCTTGGCTTCCCACGTATGGCTCCTGCAGCAGCGCAAAGTCGACCTTCCTCTTTGCTGATTCTAGTAAGAATTCACTTGTCGCTAGTTTTTTCCTTTGTAAATTGGCTTGGGCGACTAAGGTCGACGTTGCGCCTGTTGAGGAGTTTGTCTGATCTGGGTTCCTTGGATCCACCTTAGCAATATGCTACCGTGGACCTCGCCAGGATCTCCCACTTCCTCCTCACAGGGCATTCCGGGCTAAAGGCATCGTGTTCGGTCCCGCCGATCCTGGCCTTGGTGCAGTTGCAACACGTCGGTGGAGCCCTCGCCATCCAGTCGGCGCATTCCGACCTGTGGTGGGCCCCCCCGCAGTGGCTGCACGCATCCTCCTGTTCTCGGCAGAACCGCTTCCCATGCCCATAGCCCAGGCACCGCGAGCACTGGATAAGAGGGGATTGGTCCTCGACCTTGACCCTCTGCACGTCAATATGGACTGACCCCTCTTCTGTGAGCCGCTTCCATATCTTAGGTGGCACCTGTATTGCCACGTGAGATGTGAGTGGGTTCCGCGCCCTTCTCCTAAATTTCACCTTTAGGCACGCGCTGTCTCCACTCACATCTCCCAGAAGATGTTTGTTCTGGTTAAGTAGTGCTCTTACTATTTCGTCGTCCTTGTTATGGCTTAGGACGTCCCTCAGCAAAATCATGGGATTCTTATTCTCCATATCCTCGATATGAAGTCTGGCTCCCGCTGATTTGATCTTTTCCTTAATTCTGCCCAGTTCTTCTTTCGACTTACAGCCAACTATCACTTTCCTATCCTGGTTAGGTTAGGTTAGGTTAGGTTAGGTTAGGTTAGGTTAGGTTAGGTTAGGTTAGGTTAGGTTAGGTTAGGTTAGGTTAGGTTAGGTTAGGTTAGGTTAGGTTAGGTTAGGTTAGGTTAGGTTAGGTTAGGTTAGGTTAGGTTAGGTTAGGTTAGGTTAGGTTAGGTTAGGTTAGGTTAGGTTAGGTTAGGTTAGGTTAGGTTAGGTTAGGTTAGGTTAGGTTAGGTTAGGTTAGGTTAGGTTAGGTTAGGTTAGGTTAGGTTAGGTTAGGTTAGGTTAGGTTAGGTTAGGTTAGGTTAGGTTAGGTTAGGTTAGGTTAGGTTAGGT
>HG995243.1:2500-15000 GCA_905332985.1 Mimas tiliae
CCTGCATTGCCTGCATTGCCTGCATTGCCTGCATTGCCTGCGTGCGCGGGCTAATCAACAATCAGGGATCATCATCTGCATACTGCCTGCATTGCCTGCATTAACTGGACAGTCTGCATTGGCTGCTCTGGTTGCATATCATCTGCATTATTAACTGTTAAATAGGAAAAACAACACGAGCTGCTTTAAGCCCCACGGTTGACCCAAACAAATTATACAAAATTTACTTTTTGACTTTTTGACGCCTACAAGCCGTATACACTTGTGGGAAACATATTCTTCAGACGCATTCCCCTAACAATACCAAACATATAATGTTCGGGATCCGCACGCCACCCAAGGAAATGAGGCCGAAGAGCAAAACGCCTGAAAAGATCAGCCCGGGAGATACCGGTGGGAACAAGGTCGCGCAGGCCCGGCGGAGCTTGGAATCCCAGATCGAAAGATCTGGGGGAACGAGCGCCGCCGAGCCCGTGCGGCCAAAACCCGCGGGAACCTCTGCGGACGGAGAAAACCCGACTAAAAAAGTGACAGCCCCGGCCTCAATAGTGGCAGTAGTGCCACGAGAAGATACCGGACAAATGAGCAGGACAGCCAAAGCAAAATCTTGCTTGATGAAACTGAAGCTCCAAATAAACAACAGTCGAAACCTGAAAACGGAGATAAAAACGGACGTTATAGAGGCAGCGGAAAAGCTATACAAGCTAGTAAAGGAAGGAGAGGACGAAAGGTTAAAAGAAGGAAAGAAGGTAAAGACAACAGAAGATCCACCCAGAATCGGAAGAGACATGGAAATAGAGAAAAAGCTAGAAAATCAGGAGAAGGAAATAATTAGGAGACTGGATGCCCACACCCAACTATTGAAAGAGAGCAAGGAGGAAATGGAAAAGTTAAGCAAGGAGATAAATAAGCAAAGAGAGGACTGGAAAGAAGGAAGAAGCTACGCAAGCGTGGTGTCTGGCACAGGGAGGAAGGAACAAGGGAATGCAGCAATGCACTCCGTAGTGATCACCTCCGTGGACCAGACGGTCACGGGCGAAGCAGTCTTCGAGGAAATCAGGACTACACTAAACGCTAGAGAAGAGGGGATGAGGATTGATAAGATAAGAAAGGCAAAGGATAGGAAAGTGATAGTTGGCTGTAAGTCGAAAGAAGAACTGGGCAGAATTAAGGAAAAGATCAAATCAGCGGGAGCCAGACTTCATATCGAGGATATGGAGAATAAGAATCCCATGATTTTGCTGAGGGACGTCCTAAGCCATAACAAGGACGACGAAATAGTAAGAGCACTACTTAACCAGAACAAACATCTTCTGGGAGATGTGAGTGGAGACAGCGCGTGCCTAAAGGTGAAATTTAGGAGAAGGGCGCGGAACCCACTCACATCTCACGTGGCAATACAGGTGCCACCTCCGGCTCACAGAAGAGGGGTCAGTCCATATTGACGTGCAGAGGGTCAAGGTCGAGGACCAATCCCCTCTTATCCAGTGCTCGCGGTGCCTGGGCTATGGGCATGGGAAGCGGTTCTGCCGAGACCAGGAGGATGCGTGCAGCCACTGCGGGGGGGCCCACCACAGGTCGGAATGCGCCGACTGGATGGCGAGGGCTCCACCGACGTGTTGCAACTGCACCAAGGCCAGGATCGGCGGGACCGAACACGATGCCTTTAGCCCGGAATGCCCTGTGAGGAGGAAGTGGGAGATCCTGGCGAGGTCCACGGTAGCATATTGCTAAGGTGGATCCAAGGAACCCAGATCAGACAAACTCCTCAACAGGCGCAACGTCGACCTTAGTCGCCCAAGCCAATTTACAAAGGAAAAAACTAGCGACAAGTGAATTCTTACTAGAATCAGCAAAGAGGAAGGTCGACTTTGCGCTGCTGCAGGAGCCATACGTGGGAAGCCAAGGTAGAGTGAGAGACCACCGGGGGGTGAGGATCTTCCAGGGAGAAAACGGGCAGGGGGCCGTTGTCAAGTCAGCCGTTGCAGTTTTCAACGGCGACTGGACGGTGGCCCAATGTCCGTCCCTCACCACAACCAACATCACAGTGGTGAAGATCCAAACGGGAACCCGTGAGATAGTGGTTATCTCGTTCTACTTTGAGCCGGATAAACCCATAGGGCCATACCTGCAGCAGTTGGGGAAGATAGTTGAAAAACTGGGCCCTCGCGGAATCCTCATAGGGGGTGACACCAATGCCAAAAGCATATGGTGGGGCAGCGCGGACACTGACGGGAGGGGAGAGGAAATGGCAGGAATGCTGGAGGAACACGGATTGCAGGTGCTCAACAGCGGCAAAGCTCCAACATTCGAAACAGTGCGAGGAGGAAAACTCCTCACCAGCCACATTGACATCACGGCCTGCACTGAGGATATCCTGGACCTGACAAGGGACTGGAAGGTGGACGACACCATGGCGGACTCGGACCATAACGCAATAACCTTCAAAATTGATAGAATTAAAAGTAAATTTACAATACAGAAATTTAAATCTACAAAAAAGTACAACACAAATAAGGCTAATTGGACCCACTTTGCTGAAAAACTGGAACAATTATTGCACAGCAACCAACTAACAGAATCAGAAATAAATAACATCAACAATAAATCAAATCTAGATAATACAATAGAAAAATACATAGATACAATAATAAAAACTAGCAACGAGACAATACCGCTAATTAAAGTAAAAAACAAACACAACTTACCGTGGTGGTCCGAGAAACTCGCCAGAATGAAGAAGGAAGTCACCACCAGGAAAAGGAGAATCCGATGCGCAGCGCCGATTCGAAGAGCTAAGGTCGTTGATGAGTACCTGCAATCAAAAGAGAGATATGAGAATGAAGCCAAGAAGGCACAAGTAGATAGTTGGAAGGAATTCTGTAAAAAACAGGATAAGGAGAACATCTGGGACGGGATATATAGAGTGATTGGGAAGGTATCCAAAAAGCATGAAGACCTGCCATTGACCAAGAACGGAGAGACCCTAAGCTTGAAGGACTCGGCAAAGCTATTGGCGGAAACCTTCTATCCAGAAGACAATAAAGAAGAAGACAACGCAGACCATCAGCGTACAAGAGAGGCAGCCGCACGAGTAAATGACAAAGTCGATGCTGAGATCCATGACCCACCATTTACACTGGACGAACTAAGTGCGGCTGCAAACAGCTTCAATCCAAAGAAAGCCCCGGGAGCAGACGGCCTAACGGCTGACATCTGTAAGCAAGCTATAGATAAGTACCCAGAATTGTACCTATCACTGGCAAACAAGTGCCTCGAACTTGGCCACTTCCCGACCACCTGGAAGGAGGCAACGGTCATAGTCCTCCGGAAACCTGCCAAGGAGGACTACACGAACGTCAAATCGTACAGACCGATAGGCCTTTGTGATGGGGAAGATACTGGAGAAGATGGTGGTGGGGCGAGTGAGGTGGTATCTCTACCCGAGGACAAGCCCCCGACAGTTTGGCTTTATGCCGCAGAGGAGCACCGAAGACTCCCTCTACGTTTTGATGAGACATATAAGGAACAAACTTTCTGAAAAGAAAATTGTCCTTATTGTCTCACTGGACATAGAGGGGGCCTTCGACAGCGCCTGGTGGCCGGCAATTAGAGTCAGACTGTCGGAGGAAGGATGTCCAATCAACATCAGAAGGGTAATAGATAGCTACCTCGAGAGCAGAAAAGTCAGACTGAGGTACTCCGGGGAAGAGTATGAGAGGTGGACCTCCAAGGGATGCGTGCAGGGCTCCATTGGGGGTCCAACCTTCTGGAATCTGCTCCTCGACCCACTACTATCGGAGCTTGATAGACGGGGTATTTACTGCCAAGCTTTTGCCGATGACGTAGTGCTCGCATTCGACGGACATGAGATGAGCAAGATACAAAAACAGGCCAATGAAACGCTGGCCTGTGTGAGGGATTGGGGAATCAAAAACAAACTTAAGTTCGCCCCGAACAAGACAAAGGCAATGGTGATAACCAGAAAACTGAAGTATGATTCTCCGATCCTCCACATGGGTGGCGTGGACATTGGTCTGGAAAAACAGATGAAGATACTGGGAGTCACAATCGACAGCGGGCTGACCTTTACACGTTACCAACGTATGTAAGAAGGCAGTGGGTTTTTACCAAAAACTGTCCACGGCGAACGCAGTGGGGGCTGGGACCAGACATCATCAAACTGCTGTATACGGCTGTAGTAGAGCCAACCATACTATATGGAGCAAGTGTATGGGCCCCGGCTTCACACAAATTAGGGATAAAAAAGCAGCTCGCTGTTGTCCAAAGAGGTTTCGCGCAAAAGATTACGAAGGCCTACAGGACCGTCTCATTAAACTCGGCCCTTCTCCTCGCCGGGATACTGCCCCTGGATATTCGTGCCAGGGAGAATGCCTCCCTGTACGAAATCAAAAGGGGCTGGTCCCGGCGGGTGATAGGGGACCGGGAGGTGGAACGGCCTGTGGCCTTCGAAAATCTTGAACACCCAGCGCAACGTGGCACTATTAAATACCGGTGTCTGGTGGACGGTGCAGAAGTGAACCAAATAACTAGAGAAGGCCGAGCTATCTTCACAGACGGCAGTAAGATCGATGGTAAGGTCGGAGCGGCAATCTCCATTTGGCAGAACGCCGCCGAGACCAAAACCAAAAGACTCAAACTGGAATCATTCTGCACCGTCTACCAGGCAGAGATGGTGGCCCTCCACAGGGCGGTGGCAGAGGCGGTGGTTGGGGAGGCGGCTCAGTGCAGCATCCTGAGCGACTCTAGAGCGGCGCTGGAAACCGTCGCTGACGGAGCTTCCCTCCACCCCCTAGCGTTCCAAATTCAAAAAATGATCAGAAGCAATAAAGAACGCGGCAGAATAGTATCGTTATTCTGGATAAAAGCTCACGCAGGGTTGGAGGGAAACGAGCGCGCAGACGAGCTCGCAAAGGATGCTGCGCTGAATCTCAAAGTTAAACCTGACTACGATAAGTGTCCCGTTTCATTCGTCAAACGACAGATTCGTCTGGAGTCGATTGACGAGTGGAACGGGCGCTACGTACAGGGCGAGACGGCCTCAACCACAAAGCTCTTCTTCCCGAGTGCTGTGGAGGCCCGCCAAATCATCGGGAAGATCCAAACGGATCCCGTCACGACGCAGGTGTTCACGGGGCATGGCGGGTTCTCCGAATACTTGTACCGCTTCAAGTGCAAGGAGAGCCCGTCATGTATCTGTGACCCTGCAGAAGACCAAAGTTTAGTGCACGTTATAACCGAATGCCCAGTGTATCTGATGAAAAGACTAGATTTAGAAATAGAGTTAGGTATAGACATTAAAAGAAATACAGTATGTAAATTAATAGCAAATAAGGAAAGTAGAGATAAGTTTATTAAGTATTGTAGAAATGTAGTAATTAGCGTAGCAAATAGAAATAAGTAGAAATAAGTTAGGCTAGATATACAATGTATAGATTATATATTACTAGAAACTAAGAAATAATGTAAGTAAAAATAAGATAAACTGGAATAGTTATAAGGTAGATAAGTTAAATTAAGTGAAAAAATGTATGTAAATAAAGAAAAGAAAAAAGTCGTTCCAATAAAATAAGAAAATAGCTAGGATTAGGAAAAGTAGGACCATTGAGACTAGGAGCATAGAAATGAACCAATAAAGATAGAATAGGGAAGGGTAGGGGGTGAAAAAGAGCTCTAACTAGGGTTAGGGGAACGAGAGTGGGGCATAGCGCCCCACAATAAAAAAAAAAAAAAAAAAAAAAAAAAAAAAACCTAACCTAACCTAACCTAACCTAACCTAACCTAACCTAACCTAACCTAACCTAACCTAACCTAACCTAACCTAACCTAACCTAACCTAACCTAACCTAACCTAACCTAACCTAACCTAACCTAACCTAACCTAACCTAACCTAACCTAACCTAACCTAACCTAACCTAACCTAACCTAACCTAACCTAACCTAACCTAACCTAACCTAACCTAACCTAACCTAACCTAACCTAACCTAACCTAACCTAACCTAACCTAACCTAACCTAACCTAACCTAACCTAACCTAACCTAACCTAACCTAACCTAACCTAACCTAACCTAACCTAACCTAACCTAACCTAACCTAACCTAACCTAACCTAACCAGTTGCTCCAAGAACGCCACCGTGAACGCATCGTTTATGTGTCGCTCCGCGTAAAATAAATC
Source organism: Mimas tiliae (assembly GCA_905332985.1). NCBI lineage: Eukaryota > Metazoa > Arthropoda > Insecta > Lepidoptera > Sphingidae > Mimas > Mimas tiliae. The sequence goes on from HG995243.1 coordinate 8,701, forward strand.
GGCTCGGTCGTCTTAAATTTGAATCTCGCTTTGAAATTTATATCATTGGGTGCGTAAAAGACCTGGCAGTGTGTTGGTGTAGGTGGTGAAGTGGAAAGTGCGGTGGTTTTCCCTCAAATTGGGAAAAACTAGTGAAAAATCGTAAATTTTCTGGATTATCGGCATTACCTGCATCATCTGCATCATCTGCATTGCTTGCTTCGGCTGCTTTGGTTGCATTGGCTGCAGTAGCTGAGTGCGCAGGCCAATCAAACATCTATCTGCGCATTGCCTGCGTTACCTGTACCATCTGGTAAGTCTGCACTGGCTGCTTTAACTGCATCGGCTGCATTGTCTGCGCGCGCTGGCCAATTGGAGATCCATCTGCACACTGTCTGCACTGCCTGCATCATCTGGACAGCCTGCATCGGCTGCATTGCCTGCTTGCGCGGGTGAATCGAAGATCCATCTGCACACTGTCTGCATTGCCGGTATTATCTGGATAGTCTGCTTCGGCTGCATTGCCTGCTTGCGCGGGCCAATTGAAGATCCATCTGCACACTGTCTGCATTGCCTGTATTATCCGGATAGTCTGCATCGGCTGCATTGCCTGCATTGCCTGCATTGCCTGCGAGCGCGGGCTAATCAAGGATCATCTGCACACTGCCTGCATTGCCTGCATTGACTGGATAGTCTGCATCGGCTGCATTGCCTGCATTGCCTGCATTGCCTGCATTGCCTGCATTGCCTGCATTGCCTGCGTGCGCGGGCTAATCAACAATCAGGGATCATCATCTGCATACTGCCTGCATTGCCTGCATTAACTGGACAGTCTGCATTGGCTGCTCTGGTTGCATATCATCTGCATTATTAACTGTTAAATAGGAAAAACAACACGAGCTGCTTTAAGCCCCACGGTTGACCCAAACAAATTATACAAAATTTACTTTTTGACTTTTTGACGCCTACAAGCCGTATACACTTGTGGGAAACATATTCTTCAGACGCATTCCCCTAACAATACCAAACATATAATGTTCGGGATCCGCACGCCACCCAAGGAAATGAGGCCGAAGAGCAAAACGCCTGAAAAGATCAGCCCGGGAGATACCGGTGGGAACAAGGTCGCGCAGGCCCGGCGGAGCTTGGAATCCCAGATCGAAAGATCTGGGGGAACGAGCGCCGCCGAGCCCGTGCGGCCAAAACCCGCGGGAACCTCTGCGGACGGAGAAAACCCGACTAAAAAAGTGACAGCCCCGGCCTCAATAGTGGCAGTAGTGCCACGAGAAGATACCGGACAAATGAGCAGGACAGCCAAAGCAAAATCTTGCTTGATGAAACTGAAGCTCCAAATAAACAACAGTCGGAACCTGAAAACGGAGATAAAAACGGACGTTATAGAGGCAGCGGAAAAGCTATACAAGCTAGTAAAGGAAGGAGAGGACGAAAGGTTAAAAGAAGGAAAGAAGGTAAAGACAACAGAAGATCCACCCAGAATCGGAAGAGACACGGAAATAGAGAAAAAGCTAGAAAATCAGGAGAAGGAAATAATTAGGAGACTGGATGCCCACACCCAACTATTGAAAGAGAGCAAGGAGGAAATGGAAAAGTTAAGCAAGGAGATAAATAAGCAAAGAGAGGACTGGAAAGAAGGAAGAAGCTACGCAAGCGTGGTGTCTGGCACGGGGAGGAAGGAACAAGGGAATGCAGCAATGCACTCCGTAGTGATCACCTCCGTGGACCAGACGGTCACGGGCGAAGCAGTCTTCGAGGAAATCAGGACTACACTAAACGCTAGAGAAGAGGGGATGAGGATTGATAAGATAAGAAAGGCAAAGGATAGGAAAGTGATAGTTGGCTGTAAGTCGAAAGAAGAACTGGGCAGAATTAAGGAAAAGATCAAATCAGCGGGAGCCAGACTTCATATCGAGGATATGGAGAATAAGAATCCCATGATTTTGCTGAGGGACGTCCTAAGCCATAACAAGGACGACGAAATAGTAAGAGCACTACTTAACCAGAACAAACATCTTCTGGGAGATGTGAGTGGAGACAGCGCGTGCCTAAAGGTGAAATTTAGGAGAAGGGCGCGGAACCCACTCACATCTCACGTGGCAATACAGGTGCCACCTAAGATATGGAAGCGGCTCACAGAAGAGGGGTCAGTCCATATTGACGTGCAGAGGGTCAAGGTCGAGGACCAATCCCCTCTTATCCAGTGCTCGCGGTGCCTGGGCTATGGGCATGGGAAGCGGTTCTGCCGAGACCAGGAGGATGCGTGCAGCCACTGCGGGGGGGCCCACCACAGGTCGGAATGCGCCGACTGGATGGCGAGGGCTCCACCGACGTGTTGCAACTGCACCAAGGCCAGGATCGGCGGGACCGAACACGATGCCTTTAGCCCGGAATGCCCTGTGAGGAGGAAGTGGGAGATCCTGGCGAGGTCCACGGTAGCATATTGCTAAGGTGGATCCAAGGAACCCAGATCAGACAAACTCCTCAACAGGCGCAACGTCGACCTTAGTCGCCCAAGCCAATTTACAAAGGAAAAAACTAGCGACAAGTGAATTCTTACTAGAATCAGCAAAGAGGAAGGTCGACTTTGCGCTGCTGCAGGAGCCATACGTGGGAAGCCAAGGTAGAGTGAGAGACCACCGGGGGGTGAGGATCTTCCAGGGAGAAAACGGGCAGGGGGCCGTTGTCAAGTCAGCCGTTGCAGTTTTCAACGGCGACTGGGCGGTGGCCCAATGTCCGTCCCTCACCACAACCAACATCACAGTGGTGAAGATCCAAACGGGAACCCGTGAGATAGTGGTTATCTCGTTCTACTTTGAGCCGGATAAACCCATAGGGCCATACCTGCAGCAGTTGGGGAAGATAGTTGAAAAACTGGGCCCTCGCGGAATACTCATAGGGGGTGACACCAATGCCAAAAGCATATGGTGGGGCAGCGCGGACACTGACGGGAGGGGAGAGGAAATGGCAGGAATGCTGGAGGAACACGGATTGCAGGTGCTCAACAGCGGCAAAGCTCCAACATTCGAAACAGTGCGAGGAGGAAAACTCCTCACCAGCCACATTGACATCACGGCCTGCACTGAGGATATCCTGGACCTGACAAGGGACTGGAAGGTGGACGACACCATGGCGGACTCGGACCATAACGCAATAACCTTCAAAATTGATAGAATTAAAAGTAAATTTACAATACAGAAATTTAAATCTACAAAAAAGTACAACACAAATAAGGCTAATTGGACCCACTTTGCTGAAAAACTGGAACAATTATTGCACAGCAACCAACTAACAGAATCAGAAATAAATAACATCAACAATAAATCAAATCTAGATAATACAATAGAAAAATACATAGATACAATAATAAAAACTAGCAACGAGACAATACCGCTAATTAAAGTAAAAAACAAACACAACTTACCGTGGTGGTCCGAGAAACTCGCCAGAATGAAGAAGGAAGTCACCACCAGGAAAAGGAGAATCCGATGCGCAGCGCCGATTCGAAGAGCTAAGGTCGTTGATGAGTACCTGCAATCAAAAGAGAGATATGAGAATGAAGCCAAGAAGGCACAAGTAGATAGTTGGAAGGAATTCTGTAAAAAACAGGATAAGGAGAACATCTGGGACGGGATATATAGAGTGATTGGGAAGGTATCCAAAAAGCATGAAGACCTGCCATTGACCAAGAACGGAGAGACCCTAAGCTTGAAGGACTCGGCAAAGCTATTGGCAGAAACCTTCTATCCAGAAGACAATAAAGAAGAAGACAACGCAGACCATCAGCGTACAAGAAAGGCAGCCGCACGAGTAAATGACAAAGTCGATGCTGAGATCCATGACCCACCATTTACACTGGACGAACTAAGTGCGGCTGCAAACAGCTTCAATCCAAAGAAAGCCCCGGGAGCAGACGGCCTAACGGCTGACATCTGTAAGCAAGCTATAGATAAGTACCCAGAATTGTACCTATCACTGGCAAACAAGTGCCTCGAACTTGGCCACTTCCCGACCACCTGGAAGGAGGCAACGGTCATAGTCCTCCGGAAACCTGCCAAGGAGGACTACACGAACGTCAAATCGTACAGACCGATAGGCCTTTTGCCTGTGATGGGGAAGATACTGGAGAAGATGGTGGTGGGGCGAGTGAGGTGGTATCTCTACCCGAGGACAAGCCCCCGACAGTTTGGCTTTATGCCGCAGAGGAGCACCGAAGACTCCCTCTACGTTTTGATGAGACATATAAGGAACAAACTTTCTGAAAAGAAAATTGTCCTTGTTGTCTCACTGGACATAGAGGGGGCCTTCGACAGCGCCTGGTGGCCGGCAATTAGAGTCAGACTGTCGGAGGAAGGATGTCCAATCAACATCAGAAGGGTAATAGATAGCTACCTCGAGAGCAGAAAAGTCAGACTGAGGTACTCCGGGGAAGAGTATGAGAGGTGGACCTCCAAGGGATGCGTGCAGGGCTCCATTGGGGGTCCAACCTTCTGGAATCTGCTCCTCGACCCACTACTATCGGAGCTTGATAGACGGGGTATTTACTGCCAAGCTTTTGCCGATGACGTAGTGCTCGCATTCGACGGACATGAGATGAGCAAGATACAAAAACAGGCCAATGAAACGCTGGCCTGTGTGAGGGATTGGGGAATCAAAAACAAACTTAAGTTCGCCCCGAACAAGACAAAGGCAATGGTGATAACCAGAAAACTGAAGTATGATTCTCCGATCCTCCACATGGGTGGCGTGGACATTGGTCTGGAAAAACAGATGAAGATACTGGGAGTCACAATCGACAGCGGGCTGACCTTTAACGCCCACGCACGTTACCAACGTATGTAAGAAGGCAGTGGGTTTTTACCAAAAACTGTCCACGGCAGCAAGAACGCAGTGGGGGCTGGGACCAGACATCATCAAACTGCTGTATACGGCTGTAGTAGAGCCAACCATACTATATGGAGCAAGTGTATGGGCCCCGGCTTCACAAATTAGGGATAAAAAAGCAGCTCGCTGTTGTCCAAAGAGGTTTCGCGCAAAAGATTACGAAGGCCTACAGGACCGTCTCATTAAACTCGGCCCTTCTCCTCGCCGGGATACTGCCCCTGGATATTCGTGCCAGGGAGAATGCCTCCCTGTACGAAATCAAAAGGGGCTGGTCCCGGCGGGTGATAGGGGACCGGGAGGTGGAACGGCCTGTGGCCTTCGAAAATCTTGAACACCCAGCGCAACGTGGCACTATTAAATACCGGTGTCTGGTGGACGGTGCAGAAGTGAACCAAATAACTAGAGAAGGCCGAGCTATCTTCACAGACGGCAGTAAGATCGATGGTAAGGTCGGAGCGGCAATCTCCATTTGGCAGAACGCCGCCGAGACCAAAACCAAAAAACTCAAACTGGAATCATTCTGCACCGTCTACCAGGCAGAGATGGTGGCCCTCCACAGGGCGGTGGCAGAGGCGGTGGTTGGGGAGGCGGCTCAGTGCAGCATCCTGAGCGACTCTAGAGCGGCGCTGGAAACCGTCGCTGACGGAGCTTCCCTCCACCCCCTAGCGTTCCAAATTCAAAAAATGATCAGAAGCAATAAAGAACGCGGCAGAATAGTATCGTTATTCTGGATAAAAGCTCACGCAGGGTTGGAGGGAAACGAGCGCGCAGACGAGCTCGCAAAGGATGCTGCGCTGAATCTCAAAGTTAAACCTGACTACGATAAGTGTCCCGTTTCATTCGTCAAACGACAGATTCGTCTGGAGTCGATTGACGAGTGGAACGAGCGCTACGTACAGGGCGAGACGGCCTCAACCACAAAGCTCTTCTTCCCGAGTGCTGTGGAGGCCCGCCAAATCATCGGGAAGATCCAAACGGATCCCGTCACGACGCAGGTGTTCACGGGGCATGGCGGGTTCTCCGAATACTTGTACCGCTTCAAGTGCAAGGAGAGCCCGTCATGTATCTGTGACCCTGCAGAAGACCAAAGTTTAGTGCACGTTATAACCGAATGCCCAGTGTATCTGATGAAAAGACTAGATTTAGAAATAGAGTTAGGTATAGACATTAAAAGAAATACAGTATGTAAATTAATAGCAAATAAGGAAAGTAGAGATAAGTTTATTAAGTATTGTAGAAATGTAGTAATTAGCGTAGCAAATAGAAATAAGTAGAAATAAGTTAGGCTAGATATACAATGTATAGATTATATATTACTAGAAACTAAGAAATAATGTAAGTAAAAATAAGATAAACTGGAATAGTTATAAGGTAGATAAGTTAAATTAAGTGAAAAAATGTATGTAAATAAAGAAAAGAAAA